>VXBW01003662.1:67785-102488 GCA_013400375.1 Thinocorus orbignyianus | reverse complement strand
AGAGGGAGAGAGGAGAAAAGAGAGTCCCCCCCCATCGCCAACCCTCCCTGCTCCCTCTCCCCACACATTTTTTTTTTTTCTCCCCCTTTGGTGGTGGTTTCGGACATTTCATGTATTGAATGAACTGGAATTGCTTTCCGTGTGAGGAGGATGGTTGCTGTTACTTTGTGATGAGATCGGGAATGAATTGCTCGGTTTAAAAATGCTGCTTTGGATTCTGTTGCTGGAGACGTCTCTTTGTTTTGCTGCTGGAAACGTTACAGGGGACGTTTGCAAAGAGAAGATCTGTGCCTGCAACGAAATAGAAGGGGATTTGCACGTAGACTGTGAGAAAAAGGGATTTACGAGCCTGCAACATTTCACTGCCCCAACTTCCCAGTTTTACCATTTATTCCTGCATGGCAATTCCCTGACTCGACTTTTCCCTAATGAGTTTGCTAACTTTTACAATGCAGTCAGTTTGCACATGGAAAACAATGGTTTGCATGAGATTGTTCCTGGGGCTTTCCTTGGGCTGCAGCTGGTGAAACGCTTGCACATAAACAACAACAAGATCAAATCGTTCAGGAAGCAGACTTTCCTGGGGCTGGACGATCTGGAATACCTCCAGGCAGATTTTAATCTATTGCGGGACATTGACCCAGGAGCATTTAGGGACTTAAACAAGCTAGAGGTGCTGATTTTAAATGACAATCTCATCAGCACCTTGCCCCCCAACGTGTTTCAGTATGTGCCGATCACCCACCTCGACCTCCGGGGAAACCGTCTTAAAACCTTGCCTTATGAGGAGGTCCTGGAGCAGATCCCAGGCATTGCTGAAATCCTGCTAGAGGATAACCCCTGGGACTGCACTTGTGATCTGCTGTCGTTGAAGGAATGGCTGGAAAACATACCCAAAAATGCTTTGATCGGCAGAGTGATTTGTGAGGCTCCCACTAGGTTGCAGGGCAAAGATTTAAATGAGACCACAGAGCAAGAGCTGTGCAAAAAGAACAGAGTGGATTCTAGCCTAGCTGCTCCCCCTGCCGAAGAAGAAACCTGTGATCCTGGTCCCATTCCAACTCCCTTTAAAATACATGGCAAAGAAGACCCTGCCACGCCAGGATCTGGTCCAAACGGAGGTACAAAGATTCCTGTCAACTGGCAAATCAAGACCAGACCCACTGCTGCTGTGTCAACAGTTAGTGCCAAGAGCAAGATACCGGCTACCGTGTCCTGCCCGCAGATCTGCAGCTGTGATCAGATCCCTGGCTCGGGTTTAAAGGTTAATTGCAATGACAGGAATGTGAGCAGCTTGGTGGATTTGAAGCCCAAGCCGTCCAATGTGCAGGAGCTGTTTCTTAGAGACAACAAAATACACACCATCAGGAAATCCCACTTTCTGGATTACCGGAAACTTAATTTACTCGATCTGGGCAACAACAACATTGCCACTGTCGAGAACAACACCTTCAAGAACCTCTTTGATCTCCGATGGCTCTACATGGATAGCAACTACTTAGACACCCTGTCCCGGGAGAAATTTGCTGGGCTGCAAAACCTGGAGTATCTGAATGTGGAGTTTAATGGGATCCAGCTGATCATGCCTGGCACCTTCAATGTGATGCCCAAACTGAGAGTCCTCATCCTCAACAACAATCTGCTGAGGTCTCTTCCAGTAGACGTGTTCGCGGGAGTCTCACTTTCCAAGCTGAGCATACACAATAATTATTTCATGTACCTCCCGGTGGTGGGGGTGCTGGACCAGCTCACCTCCATCACCCAGATCGACCTGCATGGCAACCCATGGGACTGTACCTGCCCTATCGTGCCTTTCAAACAGTGGGCGGAGATGCTGCGCCCCAAGGTGGTTATGAGCGACCTGAGGTGCGAGTCCCCTGAAGATTTCTTCAAGGAGGATTTTGAGTCTCTCTCCAACGATGTGATTTGCCCTCAGTTAAAAATCTCGCCCACATTAACTTCTCCCAACAAAACCAGCACTGGGTTGACAGAGACAGGTACTCACTCTAACTCCTACTTGGAGACCAGCCGGGTCTCTATTTCGGTGCTGGTGCCAGGGCTCCTGCTGGTTTTTGTGACCTCTGCCTTCACGGTGGTTGGCATGCTGGTGTTCATCCTGAGGAACAGAAAGCGGTCCAAGAGGAGGGACGCTAACTCCTCTGCATCTGAAATCAACTCCTTGCAGACGGTCTGCGACTCATCCTACTGGCACAACGGACCCTACAGCACCGACGGGGCCCACCGGGTTTACGACTGCGGCTCCCACTCCCTGTCGGACTGAAAGGAGGTGGCGGGCGGGACGAAAAGGGGGCCGCCACCCGGGACCGGCCAGTGGGACGGCTCTGCACCTCGGCTACCTTTCCTGAGAAACAAAACACAAGCACGCACGCCCCTCCTCACGACCCCCATAGCAAGCACCGAGGCCCGGTGCTGGGGGGGAGGGAGCCCGGCGCCGGGACGCATCCCCGCAGCTCCACGCAGCCCGGCGCGGTGGTCGCATCCTCCTCCTGTGCGCTGCTGGGACAAGCGAGGACCCGTTTCTTTCAGCTCCGGCAGGGAGAAACACGGCTCCTGGTTTTGTTGGGCTTTTGTTCTGTTGTGTTGGGGTTTGGTTTGCTTTTTTGCCCTCTTCCCTTATGGACCGACCCCTCTCCGAGAGGCCGGGAAGAGGAGGGGGGCGGAGGGAAGGCTGGTGTCGGCCTCCTCCTGACAGCAAAGCAGGAGTGGAAAGTTGCACGAAGGCATGAATGTAATGTAAATAAATGACTCTGACTCCGAAATAAACAGACAAATGGACAAAAAAAAAAAAAAAAAAAAAAAAAAAGTGCTGCATGGCTCGCATGGATACAACGCACCCCAGGGACGCTCCAGCCCCCCGACTGGAAGCAGCGTCTAGTTCACACCATCGTCCCTCTTACCTGATAAGTCCCTTCGTATCAAACCTTCTATATACGAAATACAGTATGATAATAAAAAGTGCCATTTCGCCATTTTTGTGTGATCAATAGGCAGTAGAGATCGTACTTTTACCGTGGAAAAAAATTGTAAAGGTTTTATTTAAGACATAGTTGCATGAATATTCTCATTGGATTTTTTTTTTTTTTTTTTGAGGGAATTACTTTGCTGGGAGATATTTGCTTTGTTGATGGTAGGTTGTGTTTCTTTCTTTTTTTTTTTTTCTTTTCTTCTTTGGGGGTGGGTGGGTGGTGGTTTTGTTTTCTGTCTCTTCTTTTTTCGGTATACATATTCAGTATTGCCTTTCCATCTGAATGTAAAAATTAGTACCCTTGATTTCTATTATGGTAACAGTGTAAACATAAAAAAAAAAAAAAAAATCCAAGGCAGTTAAGCATGACCAATTAATGTCACTCTAGTGCTTAGGCTGCAAAGTTTAATGGTAGAAAATTCTGTGCTGTTGTAAATCTTACTATAACTTGAGGAAACCAGAACTGAGGAAGCAAGTGAAACTTACTAATTCTATTCGAGGATTTTATAATGGCATATTTTTTCAGTATTAAAGTGAAAACGTTTTCAACTCCGGGTCCTTACCATTTTTCCAGCATCAGTTCTTGCAAGTGGGCTATCTGGGTTTAGGGGACAGAGCCTCCTTTCAGTGCTCTCTCTGTGTGTGTTTCCCTCTCTCTCTCTCTCTCTCTCTCTCCCTCCCTCCTTGCCTCCCCTTCCTCTGTCCCTTCCTCTCTCTCATTCATTCACACGCAGAGGCACAAACACCCTTCCCTCAACCCTTCCCCGATGTAAATAACACACAGAAGTTTCCTGCCTCCTCCCCTCTCTTTCGGCTTTTTTTTTTTTTTNTTTTTTTTTTTTTTTTTTTTTTTTTTTTTTTTTTGTAATGCGGCAGTGAATCCCTTTATTAGTCCTGTGAATCTCGCTGCTGCTGCCGCCACCGCCTCTGCTGCACACACTGCAGATATATTAGGGATGTTAGTGGGAATTTGATTTAATTGACTCTGCCTTGCTGGGTCTCATTAAGCCGGAGCCGGATTCCACCGGTCAGCACTTCAGGTCCGTAGGCAGCTTGCCGGACTGGCGGCCAGGCGGGGCTGCTGCGGGCGGCTGGGTTCCAGCAGCTGCTGCAAGTGGGAAAACTAATTAGCGAGGGGACTAGGGGACTTTCCCATCCCTGCTCTGGGGTAGCTGCACCCTTTGATACTAAATACTGAAAAAAAAGAAAAAAAAAATAAAAGAAAAAATAATTACCAACCAAGAAACCCACCCCACCAACCAAAACCAAAACCTGACGGTGCAGTGCTGCAGCTGGGTTTCAGGCAGCTGGTATTTGATCCCATCCCTGTACGGGAAAGTGCCCCTAAACTCAGTAAAAGCTTGTAAAGGCGAAAGCCCCTGCAGATCACTTGTAACTCACAGCTCGTGTCCCAGTGGAGATATGGAGAATTTCAGTCACGTTGCTTCTGGCTTTCTCCAGGCAGAGAATCCTTTTAAACAGTAAAACACCGTAAGGGACTTGCTGAACTTCAAATACTGATTCGGTTTGCTTTACAGAAAAAATGCCCACGTTTGGGATATGTTAGGAGAAAACAGACTTACATGCATACACATTGCAATGGATAGACACACTCTTGATAAGGAGGCGGAAGCCTGATTCCGGGTGTTCATGAAGTATTAAACATGGGCAATAGATCATTCCTCCAGTATCCTTTATCACTGTGGAAAGGTCTGCAGTCTCCTAGAAAATGTTTTGAAGTGTGGTTGTGTAGCTCTGGAAATGGGATGTCCTGCTTGACTGTACAAACTGCTCCTATTTTGAGGGCCCTTTATTCCCCTTTGCTTCTTTGTTAGACTGATTGTTCTGCCACGACATTCTGTGTAGAGCAAAGTGATGGCAGTAGAGGCACTAGTTTGCCATTGTGCAGTGAGCAATCTACCAAACTCAGAAGAAAAAGAAAATGCATTTACATGTGAGACAGTGTTTCTGTCCTCAGGAGGCCATGAACTTTATTTTAGGCATAATTACAAAAAACATTTATGAATAAACCAGTGCACCCCTGGATGACTCCCGAAGTCTTGCTGCCTTCTCCACGATGTTGTGGTGCTGAAACTGAAGAACTGAGAGCATTATGGATACATCCCTTGGTAAAAAAAAATAAATAAAAAAAATAAAAAAAAACAAAAGCCACCCCTTCCTAAACGACATGGTTACGTTACAAGCTCTGTTATAGAAGTTAAGACAAAAGATATAATAAATTAAAGTTGTCGAATCACTGGCTGAGATCAGGCATTCATACATTCCAGAGAATATGATGCTAAATATATATCATTTTGATCTGTCATCATTGAGAAGTAGCATAAACTTGTAACTTTACTCATTTACTTTCCTTACAGTGCTTTTTCATTGTCACACTTAAATAGAAATGTCGGTTCAATGGAAGTGTTGAAGATGGACATTTATCACTCTGGGGGAAATGACAAAATGACCTTTTCTCTTTCTGTGTCATTTTCTGATTTTAACATGACATGATTCTTTCTTCCATCTTGCAGACTCTCTAAGACACATAGATCGTGTAATTCTCTCAGATGATATAATTACCATGCTTTGAATTACGATGTTTATCTTATTTGCATAGTTAACACTTCCAATGCAATTTTTATAAAAAACCCCAACCCACTCACAAAAGAGAAAAGAGAAAGAAAAGGGATGACAGAGGATGTACTGAAAGTGAGTGAAGTGCAAATATGTTAAATATGTTTAGCTGTATGGCATTAACAACAATAACAAAAATTTAAATATTTTACTCATTTTGATTAATTCTAACTGTCACGATAATAGATCTAACATTAGAATTCTATATAATATTCATGTTGTGTGAAAACATGCACATTTTCTGCTAACTTAATTTCATAACTTTAGGCATAATATATATCACATTAAGTTACTTCTTATCACTTCTGTGTCATCACAGTAAAGAGATTTCTGTTGTTTCAGACAGGACAGACAGAAAAGGAAGAGATACCTTGTTTAGTTAGTTTGGGGGAAAAAAGGGTTGGGTTTGGGTTTTTTGTTTGTTTGTTTCCTTTTTTTTTTTTACTTTTTTTTTTCTTTTTTTCTGCAAACACTTGATCTGAGAATAGCCTAAAATTTTAACTGTTGCCATAGAAATATATGCTTGTATTCATGGTAGCCTCTTGCATGCCATTGCAGAAGACGGGATGGAACTCTAGGAGGAACCTGATAAAAATTTAAATGAATACCCATAGGTGTATGCATCATTTTGAGCAGAAGTGTACTGTTGGAAACGCACAGGAATGCATTTTTATTGTTTGTGCCAGGTTAGTTTATAATTTTAGTGCTGTCACATTGAAAAGACACTGTTTCAGATGGGCTAAGGTGATATAAGGTGGGATTTTTTGTTTTGTTTTGTTGTTTTTTTTTTTTACTTTGGGTACTAGTGTTTACCCAGGTAGAACAGCCATTAACTACAAAAGGTGAATATTTCACACTATCTTAAACTGGTGACAAAATTCATTGGGGTGAAAGTTAGGAAACCAAGAAACTGCAAAATATTTCTCCTTCCCAACAGAATAATCTCTACCTTCCACTACTCATGAGAAGTTTTGTAGTCTCCCAAGTATGAAGGTCCCCCAAAGACATAAAGCTCTCAGTAAAGGGGCAACGTCTTTATCTTTGCATTTTTTCAGTGGCTTGTTTAGTTGCAAAATAAAGCAGGATTTTGTTCAAGAGTTTAGTGAAGTTGTTTATACTATTTGGATCAGTCAGAGCAGGTTTGGCTACATTTTTATTCACGTGTGATCTAAAGTGAGCATCCTTAGATGATTATGGACTTCAGCAAGTAGATCCCTTTGTATATAGAAAAGCTTCCATAGGTATGTGTGTGAAGCAGCACAATTTCTGTGGCTGAATCTTATTCCATGTGTCTGAGAAGTTCAATTTTGTGGGAATTCTTTGTGATTTATGGTGCAGAAATTTCCAGGCAATGGGCAGGACTTCTGAGCTGGCTGCTGTACAAGTACATTTTTGGGATATTTGGTAACAAGTCAGATAGTGAAGAATTAATGGTTTCTTCTGATAAGCTGCAGTTGCCCTAAAAATCATCCAGATATTTGTATAATCTGTTTAAAATCTATTATGTATAAACAGTTTAGACTGTATTAGGAGTATGGGCATGGCCAATAAAAATCACAAGAATCATTTTTTATTGTCGTCAACTTTTGCCAGACAGATGAATATTAGCAATTGGAAAAAATGTAGACTAAAAGCTCTTGCAAGCATTTGGTTACATTACATTTCATTTATTATGATTATGTTTTGCAATGGTAGCTTAGTGGGTTAACTTGTAACAGAAGACAACATAATTGTCCAAGAGTTTCAGAAACTTTTGTGTTATCTTATAGGGGGAGAAATATAAATGAGATCCATCAGTATTACTTCTACAAGATTAATTACCAGGTCAATTTATATATATTGTTGTGATGAATGGTTTCATTTACCAGCGAGACTTTCTGAATCAATTTCTGTGTATGCTTCTTGAAAACATTTTTCAGTTATGTGAGAGAGGAACAAAGTCAGCAGAATTTCCCCTGAAGGAGATAGTAGTCTCTTGTGTCAAGCACTTGAAGGTTAAGACTGAAAATTCGTAGCAATGAATGGACAGAAACAGGTTAGTGTAGAAGACACTGTGTTGAGTCTAAGTGAACAACTGCTTTAAGAGCCATTGTTTTACTGATATTGTTTTAGCACAAAGTGCTCTAGCATTTGCCCCATAGAAATACTGGTGCCATCTGAACTTCCTCTCCATCTTTCTCCCTTTCCATTAGGTAGCAAGATTGATCCCCCTCAGACAATTTCCAACTAAGCCAGTGGAACAAATTCTCTTAGCTATTAATTACTTTTATTGTTATCATGACTGTTCAGACAGACCCCTCAAGCTTTGGTCTCAAAGCATGTCTAAGCATGGTTTGTCATGCTTGGTTTGTGTTACTTTACTGTTCCTGAATCAGCTGCAACTCTCTTGCAAATGGGAAGTTTAGCAAACACAATGCATTAAAATGTGACTTGAAAAACAAAGGGGAAAAAAAAAAGGAAGATAATGGTTCTTTGTTCTTTTCTTCCTTTTTTTTTTTTTTTTTTTCTTTTTGTTCTTTTTTTCCTTTAAATGAGAATTCAAATAGTAAAGATGGGCTGGGAAGCCACGATGAAAACTTCTTTGGACACTAGTGGAAAATCTAATGCAGAACAGCTATGAAGAAATTAATAAGCAGTATAACCTGCTGGAAAAAATTAGGGAACATGACTACTAATTTTCTGGATCCTGATGTAACCTAGACTATAGTACCTAGCTTGAAGGGCTTGAATGAACTGCCCTAGCACAAACCAGTAGTGCTCTAAGAGGTTTCCTGGAGTGTCTGAGACGTGTGTATGAGACTGGTACATACTAAATAAGGATTGAGGCACACTAATATATTTCTGGAGTGGCAGCTGGAGCCTACATGGTATACATTCAGGCATCTGAAACAGGACTAGACACCTGGAAACAACTGAATTGAACTCTGGATCTACACTGAGAGGCTGGTGGCTTGATTCCTGAGGTCCATGTTAGCAATTTGAATTATCTTGCTATCTGAGCTGTCTGCATGGTGCTGGCAGATAAGACTCAAGGCTTGGAGGCTGTATGGTCAGCAGCTACCCTGACAAGGTACTTTAAGGTACTACAAATGGCACTGCATATCTATGAATGGGCAGAGATGTTGAATCCTAACTGTAGCTCCGTTATATACGTTTTCACTGCAGATCATTAAATGCATGTGAGAACCAAATCAAACCCTTAAAATTATACCGAAGAAATAATATCAGAGATGATTGACTGAGACGTGACAATTAATTTCTAAAGGACAACCATTAATTTTTAGAGGCTATCAATTAGGTTTGATGTATCCCACATGCTTTTTCCATCTGTTTTCCTAAGCTGGATTTTATTTTCATCTTTTCACATTTCTAGCTCTTTGACTTGGGGATTGCATCCTAATATTTGCTTCTGATGTGACTCCTATTTCAGCCGATGCCTTTAGAAATCACTATAGTACATAATAACTATAATAGAAACATCATAAAGTAATAGAAGGCTCAGGAAACAAAAATGTAACAACAGCAAAAAAATCTTGACAGTTATTGCAGCAACCATAATAGTAAATAACTGGCTCTTGGGTAAAGCTTTAAATACAAATGAGGAATACGATACTCCAGGGTTGTAGTCATCATTGAAGTCATTAAGATGATCACAATGAGAGATAACTGCTAGCAATGGATATGAAAATACAGTGCAAAGTGTCTCAGAAAAAATCTGTTTTATGAAAAGAAGGTGCCAAACTGTAAGTGTTTTTTCACAGCAGAACTAAAAAGGCAAAAATATAATTTAATTATGGTCACCCAGTAACAACCTATTCACATGAGGTATCTTAAAGGGAAGACAGATGGTAGGAAAGATTTAAGTGCAGGATGTAGAATATATGACTAGACCCCAGAGACTATTAGTCATATTGTAAGTGGATGTATCACATTGCCCAGGATAAATATGGCACAACAAAGTTGGCTGTATTGTGTATTGGGCAAGCAATATGTAATTTTAGAAAGAAGTGTCAGAACTTAGATTGGGTACAAACGGAGAGAATGAAAACATAAAACCAGCTTAATATTTTTTTCTACTGTTACATTTCAGGAAGCAGGTGTTTCAAAACTAGTTATTGAGGTTATAAAGGTTACTTTATCAGATGTCTTTGTTGGGAATTTTTCTCTATTTTAGTTATCATAGTAAGAAAATATTGATAAACAGGATCTACTCAAAATACAAGCATAGTATAATTCTCCTGGCATGTGGTAAAGATCAAGGTAGTAGAAGTGTAAGTGTGTGAATGAAAAGGTGATCCTTTCTTAAAAACATTTGTCAAAAAGCGAGGTTGATGGATACCCCTAAACCTCTGAAACAGAAATATGCATATCCTGTAAGGAGAAAAACTACCCAAATCTACTTTAGCTTTCTCTATCTTTTTTTCTTTTTTCTTTTCTTTTTCCCCATTTTTTTTGGTGCTTTGATATAGATATGTATAGTTTTGAGTATAGGAACATGATGCACAGACAAAATATGACAGTGAAAGAATGAACAAGAGGAATGCTCTAAATACAGGTGCTAGCCCCTGCAGATTTGCTGAAATTATTCAGGAAGGAGAGCTGCAGATCTGAACGGCAGAGTGAAAGATGTTACTGGCATTGGCTAAAGGTGCCCATGGGAACAGAAAGCACGTACATTCTTGAAAGGTCTTTCTATGACTGTGCTGCTATTAATGAAAGATGATCTTAACTAACTAAAATTTTAGTATAAAATAGTATTTAGTCCTCTGGAACTAAATAAATGAGGAGGTATATTTAGGATAATGATTAGAGTGTTGATTTGAGCCTTATAATAAGGTAATATTGAAATTAAACTCAGAAGGAAGTGGTTCTTACTACAGATTCATAAAATGCTGTCTGCCCTAACTTATTAGCTCAGTTCCAGATGTATATTAAATTAGTCCCATTTGTGCTTTGAACAAATTCATAGTATTCATAAGCTCCAACCTGAATAATAAAAGTAAGGATTCTTAGCCTTATTTTGTATTGTATTTGAGCATGTCCGTATATGCTATATAGATGAAATTAGGACTGAAATAAAAGTGAAGAAAAATTTTTGCTAATAAGGTTTAAAAACATGTTGCACATTTTAAAGGATCAGTTCTGGCTACTGGTGTTACATCACTAACAGAGTAATGGTCGGATAATGTTATAATATGATTCATTTACATGGATTTTACCAGTGCAGTTGGTTATTGGAAAGTGATACATTTCTGATTATGAAGCAACAAGCCTATGATAAAGACATTTAATAAAGAGTGCTAAGTTTAAGATAATTGCTGTAGAAGGGTTAATAGTACTGGTATTAACGGAACCGTAATCATATCTAGTATGATACAGAAAGCAAATGGAAATCATCAACAAACATGTTTCATCAGAACTTTTTTTTTTTTTTTTTTTTTTTTTCAGGCAAAATCTCATCCACAGATGAGTTTCTGTAGTTTTCACTGAATGAACCATTTTTTTCCAAATGTCAGAGTTTACTAAATTAAAAAAACAAATATTCCTGGAGAGAGAAGAAAGTCAGTTCCAAATCCCTGCTCTGGATTGATGAGGAATCTTCATCTCTAAGGAAGGGCCAAATTGTCAAACAGTAGTGAAAGAAAGAAAATTTAGAAAACATAACTGTGTGACTTAGATCCTTTTGCATTGGACTGAGTGGAACATACCTTTTTGGCTGGAATGGGATACTCTATCCTGCTGAATTAACGAAACCAGAACCTGAGTGAACTCAAGCACTGAAGCTATAATCCATAATAGATAATCCATAGTGGACCATCCCTAATGAATAACTGTTACAACCTGGCCTTTTTTGGAGTTCTCTGCTAGCTCTGCCTAGGACAAAATTGCTACAGAGGGGACTAGCCCTTGGCAATGTAAACATGAGCCAGTTTGTACTCAGACCCTGAGATTTAAGTCTATTTCTTGCTCATTTGTAAGTGTGAATATGCACATTGTATCTCCTGTGGGCTCAGCATTTGACTCAGAGCTTCACTGGTGGACTTAAAATCTGTGAGGTTTTTGTTGTTGTGTTCCCCCTGCCCCTCCTTTCTGCTCACCAAGGTTAGATTATGCAACTCTTCAGAAATCCTGTTGGATATCTGTAACTACCTGCCTTTGGCTTTCACTGACACTGCCTGATTGGGCAAGCAGACAAGAACATATCAATGAGAATTTTTGTTTAGGTAAAACAATAAAAAATAGGAATGATTTTTGTTTGCCGTATGGGCTAATATTTTATATTAAAACTACTAGAACGGATTAGCAGGGTGAATTTAAATTGCTGTAGTTATGAACAATAGCATTTGGATATAATTCTGTCGTCTTTGAACTCAGGGTAGATATTTGGAACTGGATTTAGAAAAAAATAAATATCATTTGAGTTGTGCATGCTTAGACAGTCTTTAAAGCATCCTTGTGTACCTGAGATACCTGCAAGGGCTTAACACATTTTTTTTTTTCTGGACTAGCAGCTGGAATCCAGGCAAGATAATTTAGCATACGTTAAGTGTTATGGACGATTATGTTAAGGAATCTTAAGTGTTCCCTGGCTGAAATGTAACAGCTGCATTGTGAGCACATGAATTTAGACATCTCAGTCTATAACTGAATTGCAGCTCCTAAGGCTGGGTGAGGTAAATCACAGCAAAGCTGTTTAACTTTTATATTGATAAAGTTAAGTGTAATGAATCTCACATGAATAACATCCTCAGGATGGAATTTTCAATTAAAAATAAGAATACACGCATATAAGAAGGCAGACAAAGAGTAGTGTTCAAATACTTTTTTTCCCCTGTCAAATCATAATTTTTTAAAGAAAATCAAAATATTACAGGTGATACATATAATTGATTATCTTTGGTGATGTTTGTTGTAACATTAGGACACAGATATATATTTACTTGTAAAGTTTTTACACTGTGTTAATATTTAATGCTACATTACTTCATATCAGAAAGTAGGATAAAATTCCAGTAAAAAACAATAACAGCAACAATAAAAATGAGGCTTTTTGTGATTTATTATTTTTTTTTTTCCTCCAGGAGTGTCCCTTGCTTTTCTTTACGAGAACATCCTCGATTTAGTACAATACAAATGGGATCAGAATAAGGCAAATAATATCAGCTAACTTTCTTCCATAATGTAACAGTATGCTTAATTATGAAATAATAATAATTTATGTAATATTGCCCCTAACAAACAGGGTAAAATTTTGCTTATTTTACTAACATCAGTACAGTAAAAAAATGATCAGTAAATAAAGGAGAAGGAGGGCAGGGGGGTTGGAACTTGATGATCTTTAAGGTCCCTTCCAACTCTAACCATTCTATGATTCTATGATTAAAATAACTAAGTTTGACTCCTTTTTAGAAAAGTAGTCTTAATATTCAATAATTGCTGAAAGTCAAAAGACATGGACTTTGCTGTAGTATCTGAGTTTTTAGAATGATTCTAATTCTAGGTAGAATCCATAAAGCACACAGATCAATATAACCACAACTGACACTAATTGACAAGTCAAATTGACAGTATTAGGGCAGAAGCCAAGAAAACAGGTACTAAAGCTTTTTTTTTCTTTTTCTTTCTCTCTCTATGATGTACTGATTCTGAAAAAAGAGCTAAACTTTCTGTTAGATGCAGCTATTAAGGTTTCTTAATCATTAGGTTCTGAAGCTGAGTTTCAATGTACTCATTCTGCTGAGTTTCTTACACCTGCAGTGTAGAGGTCTCCTGTTGAGCAAGTCACCCTTGGCTTTCTGCATAGTCACTGGGGAGAAACGGAAACTGAAGGATCATGTCACATTTTAAGATGCTAAGAAAAGTTCAACTGTAGTCTACAAAGTAAAATTTAGGTGACTAAATACTGTCATATGGGCGGAAACTGTGTGTCGAAACTCTTATTACTGCCATCAAAGATCTAGTGAGTACAGTCAACAGAGGATAGAAAGTGTTTCAGCTCAGTTTAAGTGATGCTTAGCATGGAACTCAGCTTTTGAATGTAGTAGTATTTTTGGTTTCCTGGGGTATCCTACCTGACCTCTAGCTGCCATTTTAGAAGGCTGTAGTTTTTTCACAGGTCCTGTGTCACTTTTGAGCTTCATGAGTGTCCTGGATGTCCGAGACATCCTGAAGCATCTCAAATGGTACCAGTCATTTATGCTTTCATCAAGACCAATTTTTCCATTGACTATATCTGGAACTTAGATACATATTTCACATTTAGACACCCATGTTCAGAAGTCTTAATCTCTAAATAAATCTTTTATTTATTTAGGAAGGGGTAAAGCATTTTTTAAAAGTTTTATTTCTTTCCATTGACTCTAACAGGAATCTAGGATACCTAGTCTAAATACATATCTACAACCATGGACATCTGCATTTCCTCAATTTAATTTCACACTTTAAGTCTTTCATTTGGATCATATATTCCTTCGCTGTAAAATGGCATGGTTTCATTGATTTCATGAATAGAGAGGCAAGGATTCAGGTGTCTGGCCTCTCCCTTTTTCCTTGTCCTCCTCCTTCCAGCAGCCTGCACATATGGAAACCACTGACACCAAAATACTCCTGAGCTCTTGGACGGTGAAAGAGACTGTGCATCACTTAAAGTAGTCTGACTCCATGAGATAACAACCCTATGGTCACAGACATCTTTGCTGGATTATATCTTTCAGGGGGTTAGTGTGTGCAAGGGGGAGGCATGTGAAAGTTATAGCGCTACATATCTCAGTGATATTAAAAACAAATTAAAATATGAAGATACATAGAAGTAGATTTCTGTCTCAGGAAGAGCTCATGTATGCAGAAATGTCATGTCAAATCCAGAAATCATGTTGATTGCTGATAACGAAAGTATTCTTTTCCTCCTTTCATGCATCCATGTGGTATTTATTGCACGAAGTTCCATAATATTACACAAAAATCCATGGTGAAGAAAAATTTGAACAGTCCTTCTGAAAAAAATGTTGAAGCTATGAGAAGGACTAGCGGAGATCTTGGCAGACCGGAGCACTAATCATTAAGAGGAGTCAAGTTCCCTTGCATGGTTCAGAAAAAAATTGCAAAATCCATTTATAATTTAATGTGACCAAAAATATATTTGGATTTATAGTGATTAAGTATATGGCCTGTTATCTTCAGTCAGATTTAAAAGATTCCAAGCAACAGAGTTAAAATGAGAATGAATTGGCCTGAGTTACTTAGTTTCAGAAACATCAGTGATGATTTTAAATAAAGTAAATGTTGTCATCTGCCTTATGTCCCTCATGAGCAAGGCTGTACAACATAACCACCATGCATAATTCATAGAAAATGGTTTGGAAAAAAAATAATCAACTCCCCAAAAGTCTGCATTGAAATAGAATTTTCATCTGAACAGAAGTCTGAGAAGGGTGAAGCAGAATGAAGAATTTCATGCCGGATTTTTCACTACATTAGGCAGCCTGTGTGTGACAAACAAAAACAGCTCAAGTTTTCATTCCTAATTGACTCTGATTCCTCTCAAATTATGCATATGAACATAGTTCTGTAAGCAAGTTTTAATTATTTTGCTTGTTAATATAATACTTCAAGCCAGATATTGTACATGACTATTATGTTCATCTTCACACTATCTTGCTCATCAGGTTCAGTGTGTTATTAAAATTTTCATTGAATCGCCCTACCGAATGGTAGAATGGTTTCAGTTCTTTAACTTTTCTCTCATTTCTCCATCTATCAAAGTAAAGTTTCAAATTTGAATTCTATCACATAATTTGTATAACAAGCTATTTGTAAATGACTGAGTAGATTCTGGCACAGCTTTTTAAATCTAGTGTTATATTTTAGCAGTTTCCCAGTATTTTGAAATATTTTTGAAATAAAATTGCAGCGTGTGCATATGAGCCTTCAAAAGTATGAAGGAAGACTTTTGCCTTGTCGGTTCAACTGGCATTATGATAATAATCCATTAATGCAAAACATGAGAATTGCTTTATTAAATGGGAATCATTGCTTTGTACTCAAAATTTGAGTTGTTTCTGAGCTTTCAGACTATATGCATAGGCAAGGCTATTTCAAAAGCACTCTCACTTTTACATACCTGTATTTTAATACTGTGTGATAGAAAATCAACTGAAATAAATACAGAATTTCGATTGGAAAGCGGTAATAAGGTTAATAATAGAATGGAGAAAGGTGAATCAATGGTATTGCATTTAAATTAAAAAAAAACCCAACTGTGTAAATTGCCAAATACATGAAACAGAATTTAACTTCTTCCATAACCACTTTCTGCCTCCTGATCTTTGCATAAGAATGTTGCTAACATGCCTTTAGTGTATTGTGTACCATCCCACATATGAAATACGATAATCTGATTTTACTTTGATGTATAGTTCTGTAAGCTGGCATTCAAATCAAAGCGTGTGACAGTCTCTAATAGTAGAATTTACTTATGATTTTCTGTGGTATTTTAAATTAATGGAAAAATCAGCATAAATGATATCTAATCAAAGTTAACACTGTCTTTGCTTGGCCATGTTAATACTATAGTTATGTATTCACTGAATATTCAAAAATCCCATGTATTCAGTAGTAACTGCTACTAATGCAGTAATTGTGAGCAAGTCTTTGACAAATAGATTTGGTTCTTAGTTAAGTCCCAGTGCCAAATTGTATTAATATAATAACTAGAGCATTTGCTTTTAATTGGACCCAATACAGTTATGAATATTCTGGTTGAGAGAAGGGATGTGCTCATCACCCAGTTACTTCTTCCTATTTGGGAAGTGAATAACTATATACAGGGAAGAAATCTAGTCAATGTTGATGTCAAAAATGTGGAAAGTAAAGTAAAGTTAAGAAAAGCAAGTAAATTAGGAACCTAATGTATGTACCTAGCACCATTTAAGATACCTTAGGGGAGCTGATAAATCTGTATAGTGGTGGCGGATGAGACACAGGAGTTTCTTTCTTCTGGAAAGAAAGCTGGAGACCAGATACCACAGTTTAGGACATCTGAAGTGTCAGTGACACCTATGTTAAAGCACTTGAATGAGAAGGACACACTGACACTAATATCAGTTGGTTCTTGTCTCAAGTCTCTTAACCTCAAGGAAGAGACTGGGGGAAAAAGTACCTCCCATAACAGGAGAAGGTCCAGTTTAAGACCACCCAAGGAATATGAATGTACATAGGTTCCTAAGATCCAATGGAATGCACCCCAGGGTCCTGAGGTAATTGGCTAATATAGTTGTCAAGCCACTCTCCACCATATTTCGAAAGTCAGGCAAAGTCCTCGGTGACTGGAAAAAGAGAAACATTGCACTAATTTTTAAAAAGGAACTGACCAGTAAGCTTCATCTCTGTCCTTGAAGCTAAAATATATGGAAGACAGGGATGTGATTAGAGACAATCAGCATGACTTTGTCAAGGACAAATCATGCCTGACCAATATCACGACCTTCTAAGATGGAGTGACTACATCAGTGAACAAACAAGAGCTATTGTTGTCATCTGCCTGGACTTCTTTAAAGTCTTTGATGCAGTACCCCATAACATCCTTGCCACTAAATTTGAGAGATGTGGATGTCCTGGTTTGAGATAGAAAAAAAACCATTTTTTCTGTCAGTAATTTTACTTTCAAGTTAAGTCTCTTCTAACTAACTGCACTCTTACTGTCTGCTTCCAGCTTTCCAACACGGCACATTTGACAAATGTGCTGTTAGATGGATAAGGAATTGGCTGGAAGGCCATGTCCAAAGAGTTACAGTGAGTGGTTCAGTGTTCAAGTGGAAACTAGTAAGTTCCTCAAGGGTCCATACTAGGACTAATACTATTTACCATCTTCAGCGATGATATAGACAGTGGGTTTGAGTGCACCCTCAACAAGTTTGCAGATGACATCAAGCTAAGTGGCACAGTTCATACTCTTGAGGGAACGTGTGCCATCCAGAGAGACCCTGAAGAATGGGCTCATACGAACCTTTTGAAAGATGTCTCTGACCATAGTTGGGCAGTTGGAGTAATGATCTTTAATGGTCTCTTCCAACCCAAAATACTCTATTTTATGACTCTCTGATTCAAAGATTCCTACCCAGGACTTAATATTTTGAAAAGTTACATGGCGTCTTTTTTCCTATTCTTTCTGGTGAATTTAGCTTTTATTTGCAGGTAAACTGCATACAGGAATTTTCTTCTCACCTCATGTAATGGAAATTATGGATCAATTTCAAGTACTTTCTTTTGTGCCTTATAGCTGATAATAGTAGCTTTGTTTTGAAAGCTTTGGTAAAAGTAATGGTATCACACTGTCTATTAACTTACTAAGGTGTGTCTTTTTACAAAAATGTAAAAACAAATGGCATTAATTAAAACAAAATACTTATGGTTCTACAACCAAAATGAAGGAGTCAGATCTAAAAAGTATTAAAACTCTCTTTCTATTAAACATACAGGCTAATGAGAAAATGTTTATATTAGAAGTAGAAATGTATGTAGTTTTAAAATTCATTATGAGGGGTTAGTAGAAGTGAAGCAGGGTTTAGACGCTAGCTAATGTTTTTAAACCTTGGGGTCAAATTCATAGCAAATAAATTATGGCACTTATCAAAGACACCTGAACAAAGAATCAAACCTTTTATAGCTATTTCTGTGGTCAATAAAGAGCAGAAGAAATATTACTAAATGCTGATTTTACCGGAGGTGAAATCTTAACGAAACAGAGGTGCCTAATGTTAGCCTGGATTAATCTATAATTTCCTATTTAAAAGCTTAGGATTTTCTGTTTAATTAAATAATTGTAAATGTTATTTTAGTTTTTATTTTGAAAATGTCAGTTTCTTTTGCTGTCACTGAAACACGTATGTGTAGGGATTCAATTCTTTTGAATATTAGTGTTCACACACAAATAGACATCTGAAAGTCAAACATTGAGCACTCAGGTTTGAAAGACGTGGCTTTTGACTTTCAGTATTACCCTACAGGATTTGTAGTATATTGTATTTTTCTCTGACTCTTTTGCCTTTTATTAAAGTCTCATCTAATAATCTGAGTGAATTATTTATTATACTAAATAATTTTTCAAGCTGATGTATTTTCTGTATTCAGTTGAAGTAATTCTACATTTTTATTTCCAGACCCTTATTCATTAGCTGGATTGGCATATTTACTGCAATATAACTTATGTCTTACCTATTTTGTGTGTGTTTTTAATGTACATAATTTTAAAATATTTTTTATGTTCTGGTCTGTTTGGGGATAGATTTAAAGGTACATATAAGACAGGCAGAGAGATAAAATCTCCTTTTTTTTTTTTTTTTTCAAAGTATGCAGAAATTCTCTCAGAGAAAAAAAGATCTATCTAAATTTCACGGAAATTGTTAAAACAGTTCATGCAAAAATCTTAAAAGCCGTGTTCTGTGTTTATTCTGAATCCTTTCACAGGCATTTCAATTGTACACTGTGAGGCATTTCAGACTGTACAACGTAGACTTTTCCTAAAGAGGTAGATGAAAAATCTCATTTTAAAAAGTGATGGAAGTATGAGCTGGCAGAAATCTTTCTCCTTTATTCATTCATTTATTCATTCCTTCATCATGAAGTATGACAGATCCACCATAGCGAAGTGAAATATAGGCAAAAGACACCATACACTGCTGTGTATAAGCTCATGAAACAATCCCAGAGAAGTTACCTTTTCCATGTAAGAGTTCAGGTATATTCATTAACTAGCAATCTTTATTGGGATATTATTTTAAAATACTAAAAATAAAAATATTAAAAAGTAGAAATATTATGTATGCCTCCTGTCTATAACATGCCTATTAAATCACAGAAACATGAGATCAGAAGCCAATTATCTAGTGATGCCTTTCCAGATAACTGGTATATTTATTGAATAAAAAAAAATAGTATAAAAATAAAAATTAAAAAAAAAATCATTAAAAAGGCATGTTTAGCTTTCATGAAAAAAAATTTAATCTAGTGAATTCTTGCTTGATTATATAGTTGGCTCAGAGAATGAAAACAAGATAATTGATTTTTGGAAGAGCTTTTACAAAATAGGAAAGATGTGCAGAACAAGAAATCAGAGAGTATTTGTACTAAAGGGAGAGAATGGTTCTTACTAATGTGTTAGGGATATATACAGAGTAAAGATTGTAATAGTGTGGCAAACTTATCCCAAACAACTGAGAGTTTGCAGAAACAGTGTTTATCTGTCTACCTATCTTTATCTGTTGGACATCACTAGATGTAGTGGGCTAGTCTAATCTCCTATCATTGTTCACTAGACGTTACCCAATGCAATGGGCCGGTATATTCTGATATGCCATTTCAGCTCTTGAATGACATGTTTGCACTTCCTCATGGACACAAAAGAGGTGGAATGTCGGTATATCAGGAGCAACATCCACTGTGATACTTCTAAATATTTAAACCAGTTCTCCCATAGTCCCAGTCTAGTGATGAATAAATGAAAGAAGAAAGTTAGACTAAATATAGGATTTCAGGATTTCACCTTATTGGATACACTTATTTTATTTCATATTTTGCGTACTTGAAACAGTAAGATACTTTTAAGTAGGATAATAATGCTAAAGCTTGGATAAGTTCATTCATAGAGATATTTAATATTATTTTCAAAATTTTCACAAAATAATGATAATTCTTTTTATCTCAAGTAAACAATTGGACTTTTCATTTTAATTCAAAATGTTTGTCCCAGAAATCTTTTCTCTGGGCTAAAGTATGGCATATGTCTCAGTGCTAAGCAAAATTTTTAATACAAAAAAGCATTAATTTTTATTTTATAGACCGGCAAACATAAGGGAAGATTACATTTTCAGGTGGATTTCTGAATTCAGCTAACCAAAGAGCTTCATTTTATAGTATGGATTATGAATTGTGCTTGCAATTAATCTGTAATGTGACTAATCCTTTTTATTATCTTAATAAAAAATAAAATATGTTTCACATCCTCCGTGAAATGCATTTCAGGAGTTTTTAGCACAGGGACTCAGCATGCTCATGTGCATTCTCCTACACTTATCTACAAGTTAATACCTTGATCTTGCAATAAATGTCATGCAGGCAGAACATGGCTTTTAATCCTTTTAAAACTTATATCTATGAGGGCTTATTTTAAAAGCAAGGGCTTTATTTGCCTACCCTTACTGCTGAGGAAATAAGCAAAAAACCACCAAGACCCCCCCTTCTCCCCCCCAAACCCCAAAAACCCACAGCCATGAACTCATGATTGATACAGGCAATCATCACTTTTTTGTTAGGCAGAAGAACCTGTTAAGAAAAGGAAGTGACTTTTCTCAGTATTTTAATGAGGATTTAAGTTATAAAAGTAGGCAAAAGTAATCCTGTTCTTCTGGCAATTTCCAGAAGCATACTGTCACTGATAAATGCACAACTGAAATCAAAATGAATAAATGCAAGTATTTGACTAATATTGATTATTAAGCTGGCCTATAATAATTATTTTTAAGTCCGTCTCTGTTCATCTGTGTTGGCTTACTAAATTTTTTCACAGTTAGCTTGTTGAATTGAAGTTAACTATATAATAATATAAGCCAAAATGTTGATATAATTGTTGCTTTAAAAAAGTGAACAGGTATCTATAGTTGTGTTTATAAGTGGAAGTGAGCAGATGCTGGCTTTGCTAGCTACTAAATGTACCTCTCGAAAAAGCTCTGTGGTAAAGCTGTACAGTCGTTACAATTGACTATGGATGGTATTTCTGTAAACACGTTAATTTCCAGGAAAGACCATGCAGAGCTTTTCTGAGAGGAATGAAATATCTTTCTATCTGAAAACTGCAACACATGAAATTATTTTTTTAATATTTCGGTTTATATTGCATTTTATTTCTTTAATAAGTAATTGAACAACTTTGTTTCTTTGGCTAAAAATTATCTTTGCAGGGAAGATATTTGATTCACACATTATTTTTCTACCACACAAGAAGAATATTCTACAAGTAATTTTTTTTCTCAGGAACTAAGATTTTTTTTTTTTTTTTTTTCTCTTGGCCAAAAAATGGTTTGTTTTCCAGGTTTTTTAGCAATGAGAAAATTCAGCTGCACAAACTTCAACGCATAGGTCTACTTTCATATCATTTGATGAACCTAGAATTTTGTTGGATTTTTTCACTCCATACGGTGTTTGGGTTTTTTTGTTATCAATGTGTAACAAATAGTTAATGCTTTGTGCTATTATTGGCCACAGAGCTCCAGATCATCAAAACACTGGAGTGAAAAATTTTGTGGATGTATTTTCTTTTGTCAGGATGCTGTGCTGTTAGGTTTAAGTGCTATCATACTAACTGCTTTGTAGTAGATTAGATAAGAAGTCTATTTGTGATTTAATTCCATTTTGTATTCAATAAGTTACTCAAAAGTACTTACCTCAGAACATTTATCCAAACATTCTGTTGCCTGGGCACTTAAACTATGGAAAATTGGTTTGAGTTATTAATTTATCAGATTATTTATTTTTCATACATTTGTGTAAGTTGAAACTTTTCTTATTACTCTACAACTACTATCTGTTATTACTTCAGATGAATAGGTTTAATTTGACACAATTGACTCACAGGGCTTAAATACTTGTCAATACAGTAAATGTGTCATCTCAAGCTTAAAATCTTTTCAGATACTGTAATTTGTTCTTCTACTGCCCATACTATTTGTAAATATAATTAGCTAGCTTTGTTCACAGAAGAAACTTGAAGTATGTTGAATATTGGCAGCTGCTGATAAAATGTTTCTTTAGTTACTGAACATTGTACATTTTTTCCGTTCAGCATTATACCAAGTTCCACAAATACGAATTAATTGGCCACGGGATTTTTTTTTTTTTTCTTATTAAAAAAATGGTTTTTCCTCTATTGGAAAATATCACTTTCCCTTTTTACCTGTACTATATTCATTTTCAGAGTGATTTTTCAACTTGATGTGTCCTTGCTATGCTTAGCTGCCTTTTTCTAGGGCATGATTTCATATTCTCCCATGAATTTTTTAACCCATATATCTCAATAAAGTTTTAGCTTTTAGCAGCCGATGGATCTTCCTGAACAGTGATGATATCCTGCTATTTCCCATTTTTAATGTTTTTACAACAGTTATCCATAAGCCTAATTTCTAACACAGAAAAATAGATAAATTTTGATTCAGTGTGAGAGAAGTTCAGATGTGACTGTTAGAAGGAAGGGGCTGTGAAGTTTCAGGAGTTTTTTTCTCTGCAAACCTAGGATATTCATTCACTCAGGTCAAGAAATAGACATGCAGTAAAAGCCAAGATAGGCCCAGTGAGGAGTGAAGTCACAATTTGACAAATAAAATAGTTATTATTTCTATAATATTGATTTTTTTTTTTACAACTTTTCTGTTTCTCTTCAGTCTCGAAACTTGTATGGGTTTTCACTGAGTCACTGATACAGTGGAGTTGATCCACAAATGCAATTTAAATTTGGTGAGTAAACACATGTGAAACTGGAAAGGTATAGTAAAATACAAAAAACAAACTGAAATAGTGGTCTCAAGGGAACTACTTCAGTGTTCTATAGATAAGTGACATTTTGAGGAAAACACTGATAAAATTAACCATTATAAAGGGTTCAGAATTACTTTCCGCATTTAAAAATCTCAACAATTCAGATATGTAAATAAGTGACCAGCAGTTCATTTTGATTGACTGAGGACCTATGTAAAAATAATTTCACCTAAGGCTTTACTTCCTTTCTTATTCCACCTGTAAGATTTTCTGTTCCTTGTGTTCTCTTAGCTTTTGCCATATATTTTTTTCCTTACTTCCTAGTAGTTTATTTTAGTTTCAAATCATAATCACCTTAGCAACATGAAGATAGTCATACTTTGTTCTGTATTGTAAAACATGTTGGGTCAAGAGGAAAAAAAGTCTTTTAGTCAAAGCTTGACTGCCTTCATGATATGAAAAAGAACAGTCTCACTTTCTTCATGAAGAGGCAGAAGCATTCAGTCATCCACAGCTAGGCAGGTATGAAATACCCTATGGCAATCCTACTGCAGGTCTTGCAAACTCCCCGTCATCTCTGCAGGTGCGTCCAGTGTGCTGGAGTACTTCCAGTAGTGTGGGATGCTTGCTGGTGGGCAGCTGAAGCACATCTGTGTTGAATGGGCGATATTAGGCACCTGGGTGATATTAGATATTCATCTGTAATACCTATGGATGATATTAGATATTAATATCATTAACCTAAATTTTTGTCATTTGAAGGCTGAATCCCAGCCTGAAAGACCTAACTCAACAGGTATAAGGGAAAAGCATTTTATCTCCTTCTTTATCTGGATTCTTAAGATGGGGATACATCCATGGGTTTTCAGCTGCTTGCAGAAAGATGAGGGATCCTTTAGCTGAAGTCCTTCTCTAGAATATTTTGTTCCCAAGAAGATAAATGTACTTATAAAGGTATGAGAGTTTGGGTCGTGATGAAAGAAGACAAATAGTGTACATCTTGGTTAGCATCAGTATAACATCTTAAAAAGTCTATTTGGACTTATAGAGGTGTTTGTTTGTTGGTGAAAATAAAAATTAATAGATATGATCAATCTGGTACCTTATGAAAGTATTTTCAATAATTGATTTTGGGTAACTGCATTATTCATAGGTAACAAATATTGTCCCTAATGCAACCCAGACACACCAAAGATTTCAGGACTTTCCCTAGAGCTGGGGAAAAAAATAGGGAAAAGTAGGATTTACCTAAAAATACATGCATTATATTTGTAAAAAAACCACCCAAACAACAAAACAGAGTAGTTTTCGTGTGTTCAGGACAAATGGCTTAACAGCAGTGTTAAAATATATTGTAAATACATCATAAGCTCAGTGAGACTTGTTTATACAGATGTACATTTATGCTCTCGTATTTGTAGTTAAAATGAGAACAAAGTGTAAAGTGAAGCCATAAAGTGCCTGAGGCTTTCACATTATTATGAATTTGAGGAAAACAAAGTGGTGTGCTGAGGAGATCTGTCTTTCTGTTTCCATGCAGAACCATAGCTCCTAATCATGGAAGAGAAAGTAGATCTTAGAGATATGGTTTAGTGATGGTTTTTGTCAGTGTTAGGTTGACAGTTGGACTAGATGATTTGAAAGGTCTTGTCCAACCCAGGCAGTTATATGATTTTATGATATCAGTAAATCTCAGAAGAATTTGTCTTGTGTTAGGGGAAAAGAACCATGTGTCCAAGCCATCTTATTGCAATTTACCACTGCAGAAATTACTTGTAACTGGCTTCCACAACAAGTAGCTTTACCTGGAACATTGGTTAATCTGTTGCATAGTCAGGACCGAGAAGCATCTTTGCCAGCTTCAAATGACTGCAGACAAAATGTAGTGATAGGGACTTGTCTGATGCTCTGTTTCAACAGGAAGACCATATGTTTAAATAACGTTTTCTCCCTAATTTATCAGAGAATTAGATACCATATTGATGTCAAAAGTAGGTTTTGGGTTTTTTTTTTTGTTTTGTTTTTTTGTTTTGTGGTTTTTTTTTTGTTTTTTTTTTTTTTGTTTTGTTTTGTTTTTTTGTTTGTTTTGTTTTTTGTTTTGTTTTTTGTTTTGTTTTGGGTTTTTTTAAAACATTTTTCATTTTCCTTATCACCAACACAATACAGAAATAAATTTAATTAAAATCACGAAAGATGCTTCATTAAGAATCACCCCAAGTGCCAAAACCATGAATGCGTTGATTTTTCAAAGACGTTTCTGAAAGTTTTGCTAAACCATTTTGTGCACCACTTTGAAATGTAAGGATGAAAAGTTCCACCTGGTACTTCCAAGTGTAAAGAGAGGGTTAATAGGTGAGCTCAAGTTTTGTTTCTTCATCTGGTTTTGTTCTATATAGTCTTTTCTCTTTAATATATTGGATAGGTGACATTATATAAGTAGGAGAAAGTATGTTTCTATGACTTCAGGTACAAATGTCTTCTGGTATTTAGTGAAAGCTTACATTCACATCATTTACCCTGTGTAATTAGACAGATGTGCTAAATGAGTAAGAGTGGGCTTTTGCAGTTGACAATGTGGTATTGTCGAAGTTATAAATACCAAGTTTCATTGTTGATCTTTTTAACACCATGCATAATAGTTATTGCATGTATATAATAGAGGCAAAAGTGTAATATGAGCCTGTTCCACTATGCAGTGCATGGGGGAGTATGCAAAGAACTTTTCACGTATGAGAAATATCAGAATTCGGAACATCTGAATTTGGTATAATTTCTGATACCATATACTTAAAATATTAGATCAAAAGCCATTAAAGTTAATAACAGTCTTTCCAGAGTTTACAGGAGGTATATTATCAGGTATATTTTTCAACATTTACAATAGGTATGCTATCACATGTACAGATTATATGTATATTATGTACAGAATTTAACTGATTCCCAAATCAAACCTGTCTTTATATTTATTGAACTATTCCAGAATACATTGCACTCAGTCTGAAGACTCTCATCACTTCAATGAAAAAGGAAAGAGATTACTAAATGGTAGAGATAGAATGTTGTAACATCAGAGAAAATAGTAGTGACTAGCAAGACTGTAAATGTATTTTGTATGTGCAAAGAAGTACTACTACAGAACTAGATGCTCAGACTAATTAATGTTGTTGGCCAATAAATTACATTTTGAATCACTTGGGCAGTATGAAGACTATGCTTTTTGTCTGTTTTTTGTCTATTTTATCTATCAATTTATACCAGTCTCATCAAAGTGATGTTGAATGCATGCATATTTTCCATCACATTACTGTGAATTTTGAAGATGTTTGTTATTTACACATAATTAATAATATCACATACTTTTAATTTTATAGCACTTACTAATGACTGTGTTATTCTGTTGATAAAATTTTGTCTGTATTTGTATTTTGATTGCTGTCCTAAGCAAGTACTCTTTCTATTCATTTGAATTTCAGTGGCATGTGTGTTACAAAATGATTGCCATATACAGCTATGCACTTTTTTGGTAAAATCTTAACCCATAGATAAATATGGATAAATCAATGTACAAATAAACGTTGTTTTAGATTGTACTTACCAGGAAAAAACAAAACAAAGCAAATGGAGAAACACCACCATCTTAGTAGAAGTTATCAGATACTTAGAGAATTTTTCCAGGTATTTATTTTTGAAATTTACAAAGGATAAATAAACTAGAATTTACAGTATTCATAGTCTATTAATTTTCTACTCTAACATTCAATTCATTACTATAAGAATCTGTATTATACATTATAATAAACTTTTCTCAGAGAAGGTGATGTGTCACTTGTAGGTTGCCACAAAATGAACACTGCAGATCATTCTTAAACAAAGCAAAAGCATTGCCATTTCTGAAATTCAGAAGGACAGAGAAATTAAGTTCTAAATGTAGAATAAGCATGTGGAAAAATAATATAGACCACAATTTAGAATGTGATTATACTTCATCATATACTAGGACTTCGCTAATGTTGAGAAAAGATGAGGTATTAAAAAAATATTTTAAAACATATTATGGTTCCAAATTAAAGCAGATGACAGTGAGTGTTATCTGAAAGGAAGTGGAAAACGACAGCCAGTAGCATGGCTTATGTTACTGGAATAAGTTTAATTATATGGTAGCTGGCTGTTTTGTAAATGACATAGTTCTACAGACTGAAACTTAGGTTGTAGTGGTCTAGAAGCAAAATTATCTTTAAATAATAATCTTTTCACCTTTGTGTGTGTGTGTGTGTGTGTGTGTGTTTATTACAGGAAATAAGTTTGCACAAATAATCGTAAAACAAATTTCAGACAGAATTTCATTTAAGTTAGCAATGTTTTCAAAATGTAAAACACTGGAAGACTGTCAAAAATGTAGCCTGCTTTTATAACAGGCATTGCTTTCATGTTTGATTTCCTATTAGTGAAATCTCTGACTTAAAGCTTGTTTGTCACCAAGCTTTAAAGATATGTCTAAGATATTTTCTTCTTTATGGACACTGTGGTTAAACAACTATATGGTTACTTAACTTGCTCTAGTTACCTAACGGGGATCTTATTTCAACATTCAGCATACAAAGATGTTTTCTAAATTTGCTGCTGGTTTAGGAAGTTAAGTTTCCACATGATTCAATTTAATGTACATTGATCTGAGGGTATAAAATTTGATTGTTTATTTGTTTGTTTGTTTTCAAATGCAAATATACTACTTATTTGAATAGCTGATTTACACACACAGAACAGCTATATGTAGAAACAGAAAATACTCGTTGGCAATATTCTTTGTAATATAGAGAACATATCTGAACTTCGTCATGCATTGGAGTTTTTCTAATGCTGAGATAACGCAGTGTACCTAGTAAAGCATTTCTCTATCTAGAAGTTGGTTGTCTAGACTTTAGAGGTAGTTGAAAGGAATTAAGTTATCATCTGAACCATTAACATAAACCTGAAGTTCTGTCTCTGAACTCTGGTATTTAATTCATACCAGCACATTTAATACCTCTGCCCATTCATGGGATCCTTTCCTCTGGTAAGAAAATGCACTCTTTTCAAAATATGGTACAGAATACACATAAAGATGCATATTGTACCTATGGCTTTTGTTTATTTGTTTGTTCATTTAGAGATTTTACCTCAGAAATGAGAAACCTAGACTTACTGCTGATTTTGGGTTACTGGAATTCAAGATCATATTTTATTGTTTGCACAGGGAAACTGTCTATTTCTCTATACATGAATCACTGCATAACAGACTGATAAACTGGTAGGGTCATATGGAGGTTAATCAAGAAGGAACATGACTCAGAGCATTCAAGTCTGTGAAAAACAAAACAAAAAACAAAACAAAGCAACAAAATCAACAACAATCAGATTTCTAGTCACTACTCCCAGAGTTTGCAGTCTTGTCTTTACCCGCGGTATGTAGTCACTGGATTAACAGCGATGCAGAAAAGAGGAAATAGCAATGCAGAAAAGAGGAAATAGCGATGAAGTCTGCTGATTGCTAGGCATTATCATGTAGATATTTAATTGATAGTTATGCCTGAGGGATGTTTTACTTCTATTTTTTGTTTCACAGCTAACAAAAGCCAAGTCCTATGGTCCAATCTAGAATTCAATAGCCTAGGTGCAGTATTGACACTTATTTATTTACCAGCCTAAATTAATAGGACACATTGTGAAACGCCAGTGCTTTTTAGACTAGATAGCTACTAAACTGAGACCTTTCTGGGTCACTTATTTGGGCCTAAATTAAAACTAAAATTATTCATTTCCAATATAGGGGTCTAAAACATTATTTTATTATTTTTTTTTTTTATATCAAGCAGGTTCATTTCACCTTTGTGTCTTATTGCTCTGGCTGCAGCCATAAGACCTGATTTATAGTATATGATGCATAATATCTTGAGATTTTTAGACATCCTGTGGTTTTCTTTGAAAGATAATACCAACAGTGAAACTCCTAGTTTTGAACATGTCTTAAGAAGTCTGGAACTGTATTCATACATACAAATGCCTTCATAAAACAAGGAAGTTGGACCTATGGTTCTATCTTTCCTGTATAAGAAGACATTATAATACATGTTCCACATTACTAAAAATTAATTTTGTGAAAGTATTTACCTTTTTGATCCAGCAAAGTTAGCGTTTTAATGCTATGATTTTGTGGAAAAGGAAAACATGCACCTTTTAAAGATGTACAAGTTCCCTGTAATCAGAGTGTTGCTCTGATCTTATAGATAACCCATATGTTTTTCTGACTGATCTCACTGGGAGAGACACATTCAGAGCAAAGGGAGAACAGATGCATATTATTTACCATTTCCTTCATTTGTCTTGAGATGTTTTATCGAGATGCGGGTACTATGTTATATCTAGCTGTGTATAGCTAAAGAGAAGTTTCTTTTGGTTCCTTCCTAAACTCATATCCAAATGTTGCTTGACAATGCATGAATTTAGTATAATCTGCATTACCACAATCTTCCTCTTAACTCATTAATCTTTTCTCCATTTGTCTCTATTTCTCAATTTCACTATTTATTTTGCTTCTTCTTTCTTCATTGACTTGATTTTCTGTGGTGTGGAGATACTCTTTTTTGTTATCTTGACGTATTGCAAAATCCGTTTCAGCTATATAATGCTTTCCTATTTCTAAACTGCATGTGTGATTTTTAATTTATCTTTTTTAAATACACTCATTTTAAATATAAGTATATAAATGTATTTACACATTTATGTACCTGTCTAAATCCTAGAACAATATACCTGATAGTTGTTGAAAGATTCCTATTTATTCAACAATATTTGCTAGAAATTTACTCAGTAGGTTCTAGAAAAGTTTTATACCAAAGTTTCTCAGTTCTACTCAGTTTTCCTTGAGTGTTTATATAACTTACAGTATGTTGCCATTGACAGCAAAGGACTTACCAGGGAGCTTTACTTTTGCCTTGGAGCAGCAACTGTGAGAGTCCCAGACATCACCCAGGATTCCTGACACCCAAGCATCCCACACAAATGAGTAAAGTGTGCCATGCGTTCACCCACATTTCTGTTTGGAGGTCCCACACAGAAATATGGGATTCATGTTTGACTGTGATGACTATACAAGTTAAATATATATTTCATGTATATTAATGTAGATGTACTCAATTTGCTTTTTTACTGATTATGTTTGTAATTTTTAAAATTATTTTTCTGCGGAATGATATCTTTATTTTTTCACTCTATAGCCTTCCAGAATGCATCACTTCTTTTACCATAAGCAAACAGAATATATTTTTTTAAAACCTGGTTACCTAAGAGCATACACCATCAAACCATTCAAGTATTCAAGGAAATGGCACGATTTTCTGAGATGGTAATAGTAATGGACAATGTAAATGAATCTCACACAGCGATGACAGAGATTTATATGCATTCTTTTATTGTTATGACATAGAATTATTTCTATATTAAATTTATTTCTGGGATTTTAAGATCAAACGCAGCATTCCAAAAAGAGTGCATGCTTTTCCTGTTAAGTCTCGAAGTAGACGGGGTAATTTCAGAAAAGCAAAAAGTCTGTTTGAAAGCTAAGGTTATCTGCCTTATTCCTTCTCTTTCAATCTCCTCTTTCCTTCTTTCACCATTTAAAAGCTATTAAATTTTTCATTGTGAGGGTTCCTCATCTCCTGTCTGATCACCTGCTTTTTCTGCTGTCAGTTCAGCAGTTTCAAAAGCAGGGCCAGCTAAACAGCTTGTACGTGTACCAGTTCTGTTTCACAACAGAACAAAGCTATTTAAAACCCGGTTTTGCAGGTAACGTAGCAGAAGTATTGACAGATCTTCAGGCAGCTCTTGAGGCCAAAAAGTACCAATAGCACTGTTATTATTTTCATGAAGTAGAGGTATGATGGATCACATTTTTTTAAATGATCCCCAAGAAATACCGTTTCAATGTGGTGACCTATGATCACTAAATATACTCACAGCACATAAATCTAGTCAATGCTTAAGAGAAGTGAAAGAGTTCTGCTCTGTTGTTTTTCTTTTATGTACGTATTTTCCTCAGTAATATTGACTTAGTTGTTGAAAGCATTTCAAAATACCACAGTTAGCCTGTCAGACAGACAGACTGCACACTTGTGTATGTACACCCACAGAAATGCCTACCTTGGTTAGGTTTCATAATATTCTCTGCTCCAAGATGTAGAAATCATATATTATATAACCTTTTTCTTTTTTTCTTTTTTTTTTTTTTTCTTTTTCTTCCTACATCTGTGACAGCATTTCAAATAAATTTTTATTTAAAACTCATCACAAACGGCAGACAGCCCCGCAGGTCAGCTTCTGCTGTTTCTTCAGAGCTCCATACAAGGGGTGCCATCAGTCTGAATGAACTTATGCTCACTAGAGTATAAAATTTTGATAAAAACATAAAACCAGCAGCATATGTGACAACATTGGTCTGCTTAGTCAATTGTACTAATTTACAAAATGGACAGATATAATGAGAGGCATATAAAGTTTTAAAGCTGGAACAACTTTATAAATAACTGTTGTCATTTATTTCACATCAACGAAGAACTTCACTCATTTATACACTGTGCAATCAGAAATTATAGTATGGCATCAGGAATTCATAGCATGAATTTCATATATTTTATTCTTATACAGTATGGTCATAGTGGATGACTTAAGAAAAGCTACACAATAGCTAAGGCAACATTTTATTAGCTTTCCTTAATTAACAAAATTTAAAGTGTTACCAACATTTTGAAGCAAAAAATGTTTAAAATAGTCACAAATGGTAAAGGATCATGCCACATCTAGTGTGGACTTGTCTTTTCCTGTTGACTATAGAGATAACTTACTAAATTTTCAGAAGACTTTTGCAGATAAGATGAAATCTTCATTATAAGTCACCTCAATTAAATAGGGTCATCAAAGAAGCTCAGAAATTCATTACTATTTACCTTTTATAAAGGTAATTCTCAATTATAAAGACTGGTTTATCAGCTAGTTCATAAACAAAAAACCCTAGTCATCTGAAACTGCACTGAACAGTGACTTAAGCTAACCCTGTGACTTTGCACTGAAAAGTATTTGAAGGAGTCACACGGTTTATTTTGAGGTCACAGCTGTCAGGACACTACATTCCAGCTGAGGAGTGTAGTGGCAGCTTCTTAAGCTGCTCCAACTAAATTGCTAAGACTGTGTTATTATTCTCCCCATCAGATGCCTCCTGCTGTATTTATTATGAAGACTGCCAGCCAAAAAATCATGCAAAATAGCTAAGTTCTTTCTGACTATATCTTTTTCTCAAGGTACATGCAGCTTTTCCAAATCATGTTGTCCCAGGAAGTTTTTACTAATGAACTTGAGAACTCTCTGGTCTAGTTTTGTATCTTTTCAGAGGTTCCCTAGAATATGACTTTAAAAGCTATTGCTTTTTGGAGAAGACCCAGATAAATGGAAATTAACTTTCCTTGCGTATGCTAAGTAGAGATAGCAGAGGAACAAAAAATCATGCATGGCTGACGCTGAAGTGGAGTACAGATCTATTTTATACACAATACATTTATGACATTTTTCAGAAGCTGTTCGTTCTGTTACTCCTACAGTGCTGCTGAGGTCCATAGGTCTTTGTGTCTTCCTGCATATGTTCCAGTCACATTAGCAAGTATTACCCAGGTGCAGTTTTACCATATGCAGCCAGGTGCTATAAGATTATGCAATTTTTCATGGTTTTCGGAGAGTGAATTTTCTTCTCTTTCCCTAGCCTGGAATAGACTTCTGTATCCTACCACACAATTGTGAAAAAAAAAAAATCCAAACAAAAACCCTTCTCGCAATGAAAAATTCAGATGGGTAATATAGTTTCTTCGTGCTGTTTTCACATTTAATGACCTGTAATTGCACTTTTGGAACTAAAGAGACTACTATATATACATATACATGTATAGGTAGGTAGGTAGGTAGATAAATAGACAGATATTCTCTGTGTGTGTGTGTATAAACAAAAAACAGAGAAAAAATAATAGTTCATTTAGCAATGAAGAAAGAGTTTTTCAGAAGTTTCAAGACTTGAAAAGTTTTAGATTGTAGGAGAAAAACAGTGCTTTGGTAATTTAATTTTCAGCAGTTAAAATGGAATATACTGTTCTTGAAAATATGCATTTTCATGCACTATCATGTGCAGTTATTTTTGTCTGGCTTCTCTATAGTCTGGGATTCAGAACTGACCTCTGTGGCAGCCTGGGTTTTCAAGTAAAAAGTAATTCTCACAATAAGGAAGAAGAGAACTTGTTTGTTTGCTTCATAATAAAAAGGATATTAAGAAAAAGAATACATTCCCATGAAGAGCGAATCTTTCTATAAACAGAAATATATATTCTCTTATATGCAGTAGACAAGAACTAGCAAAAGGTAACTAAGTGGTCACTATATTTCTACAGCTAAGTTTGCATTTGAAACAAGTTGTATTGGGACAATAATTGGGGGGGTTTTAGCTCTAAAGAATATTTTTGTATGAAAGCTCATAGAACATTTGATTATAAGCAATTTATAAAAAAGGAAAATTGTGGTGAATTGCTGCAAGTCACCCAGCAGCGAACTTCTACCTGCACCAGGCAGGTAGAAAACAAATGCACCACAACTCAAATAGCCAGCTGCCAGAAGTACAGTGTTCCTGGTGATAATGGTGATGTTAATATACAACAGAAAACTGTATCTAGTATTTTTAATGGTGTGAAAAAAGGTGCAAAATACTTTTTAATATGTGTAATACTGTCCAGTTGGTAGCCACAAGAGACAGTAACAGATGTTACCCTTTCTGACAATTTCCTTTCTCATAAATCACTTAGTGTTCCAAAACTGGAAATAGAGGATAGCTTGTTAAAAAGAGGCAAGAGTTGGAGTCAAATTTTCCTGAGAATATAAATTATTCCCTGCTTGTATGCTGTGACAATTACTGCAAATCTGTGAGGAGGTTCAGGAAAGATTCAGCAGTGATTTTCGCTTTCCAGCCTTTTTCTTGTGGTTGCTTCCTGAGTTGGCTGGTTGTGGAGGGAATTAATGCATTCTGTTAAGGGACAACATGTGATTGACTTAATCGGTTGTAATTTAACATCTGAAAGTTAGACATCTAAAATCTGAGCCAGGCATTTTAGGATCCCTTTATAGTTAATGGAGAAAAATAGGCTCCTCCAGGGATATTCATCTGTTCTATCTTATGATGAGATTAATGACTCTCTAGAGGTGGCTGTTCCTTTCCATTAGCTATAAAGGGAACAACTACAGTCATAGTACTCCCTAGGATATGGTGGGGATATTTTACTTTAACCAGGCATTCTCCTTGGAGAGCAAAACTTGCTATCATTTTTTCTCAAGGCTCAGTATACTCATGCTCATGTTCCAATGCATTGCGACAACACCCACTAAATCAGTTTGACTGAGCAAAACTGGGAACTGTTTCACTGTTTCAAAGCACCTCTGCAGCATGAAGACAACAGTTGTATTCCAGAACTGGTCATAAGTGGAACACAAAAAAAAA
>VXBW01003662.1:16463-67744 GCA_013400375.1 Thinocorus orbignyianus | reverse complement strand
AAAAAAAAAAAAAGAGTTTTTGTTTTGAATTAAAGTTCAACCTCTACAAATTTAAATGAGGGAAGGTTAAGAAATGGAAATTAGGACATGTCTGCCTAAGGCATAATGGTCTGGCTGCTTTTTTCACTCTGAGACTTCACACAGTTCAAATGGGCAAGATTTTTGTCATGGCCAGTGTCTATGCCGTGTAATGGAGCATGAATATATTTATATTTGCATAAGCAAATGTAAACATATCCTGCCCATATTTTTAATTACTCTGTACTCTAGGTTTGCTCCAGAAGCTGTGTGTCTGTGCTGCTATGACATTGTGTGCTCGTACACTTAACATGCCTTCTTTTTCAGAAGGCTCTTGCAAAACTATGCAATAGCTTAGGCAAGGTGATGCACTGATGAACCTACCTGGCTTCAGGGTCCCTCAGGCCAATATATAGGCCAGGAAAACCTGTAGCTTCCTAGGGCTAGTCATAGCCACATAACTCAGCTACTGCTGAGATAAAGTCAGCTACTGTTCCTAAGTATGAAATTGAATTCCTGAATTTAACTCACTGTAGCTTGAGAACAGAGTACACAGTCATTCCTTAGATCTTAAACTTCAGTTTTAGATTTTTCCCAGCAGCCTCAGTTTGTGTCTTGGTAATAGCAGTGCAGAGGATCTTCCTTCGTGGCAGGACTGAGCAAGCCAAACCTATCCAAAAGCACTCGGCATTCTAAGAGACAATCTTTCTTCTTAATAAAGTAGCCCAATTCTTAGAATTAAGAATCAGAAAGAGAAACCCAAAACCAAACAAAACAAACCCATATGTTTCCTTCACCCATCTGAGTAATTTATATTCTTACAACTCAACTGCAGGGAGAGTTTTCTGGACACAACTCTACTAGCTCATGAGTCTGAAGGGTAAAGTGACTGTGATGCACACACCAGGAGGCAGAAATGGCTTATAATGCAGTCTGCAACCTGCTTCCTCATGCCCTTCTTTCTGAGGACACCCAGATCTCATCGAGGAGTGGACTGTGCTGGGTGAGTTGTTTCGGCAGCTCACAGCCATCTCCCTGGAGCTCTTTATGCTCATGGCTCCCTCCTTGTCACACAGCAGGAAAAATCCAGGGCTAAAGCAGAGACGCGTTTTGTCACTCGAATGTCAACTTCTAGTTTTGTGATGGGAATCAGTGTGGGTCCCTAGGTCTCCACGGTTTTTCTAGTTGGAATACTAGAAATATCTAGGAAATATCTAGGGTAGTCAATGTCAAATTCTCCTCACACATTGAATAAAAAGCTCAAACACTTTATGCAACACATAAGTACTGCAGAGTCTATCATCAAAATACAGATGCTTCTGCACTTACATTGTAGTTGCTTTATTTTATAATAGTTTGCATGTAGATGGATTTTTATAGCTTTTACATAAATATTCCTCCCATCAAATCATGAAATGTACAACTTTGTAAAGGATTTGTAGGACATTGTGAAAAGAAATGAGTATTTCACAATTTAAAATCTGTTGCTCCATGAGAGGATAATAATATATATTCCAAAATCCTAGTGAATGGTGCATGTTTCTTAAACATAGTGGTTACCTAAAAATATCTGAGTGTGTGCTTTGATTTTGGATCACTGTGTATTAAATTTTATTAAAGCATAGGTCATTGAGGTCCTGCTAATCTCTGTCTAGAAGAAGGATGATTTAAGAGAATCCATTAAGATGAAATAAAATACACATTGTAATCTAATATACAGAATAGAAATGATTAAACATTCTCTGCAAGATCAATGGTAAAATTAACTAAATTAAGAATTTCTTTTTCTTACCAGCGGTGCAATTTTATTTGCAAAAGCAGACTGCTAGATAAGCTTGAATGATAAGCTGAGGCCTTGTTATCTGGATTTAACAATGCTGGAAAATCCTTTAAAATATTTTGCTTTACCAAGATTGTGAAATATAATTGAATTAATTTTCTTTGCATTAGAGAAAGACAAAATTTTACTGATGAAAGGGCCAAAAGTGACCTGCAGTGAAGAGATACACTGATCCAGACAATCCTTTTATCGTGCTGCCACTATTGGCAGCAGCATGTTGAGAGTGTGCTTTTATTTCGAATTTATTTGAATTAGTGAGGGTCTGGGTTGTTCCGATTCATTTTGAAGAAGCTTAGTTCCATTATTCTGGTTTATCACTCATGCAGCAGGGTCTGTAGATGCCTAATCTAGTAATTATCACACTATCTTCCTTGGCCTCTATTAAGAAAACCAGAGTCAGTTTTCAAAAGGGGATGAAGCAAGAAACATTCTTTTTAATCTGCCTGATCTGAATTTTCCACTGTGTAGGGCAAAGGGGAGGGGCAGGGAAGGGGGATGGGAGAGAGACAAGGAAAAGCAGGGAAAAAGCCGGGGTGGGGAAGAAAAATATCTTGTTTCATTTCTTCATGGAGTGATTGCTCAAGAATTTTTGAACTTACTTTACAATATTAAGCAGTTTATTTTACAACATATAATAGCTTTTTTTTTAAGAGTAATTCAGTATTTCTACTATTGTGGCAGTGAATAGTCACAAAACATTTTGCAGCTTTCTGGCACCTGCGTGAAGCTGTGACTTATGAATATGCTAATGAGACTGCAAGCAGAACTGGCTTGGGTTCAACACTTGCACACAATTAGCGCTCAGGCTACCAGCACTGCTAGGAGGCCAACTACAGAAAGCAATATTTAGATTGATCAATTCAACTTTCCGACAACAGAGACTTTTAAAAATAACAGTTAAGAGTTACCATTAGAGAACATCGGAAAACTTTAATTTTAAGTCCTTTTTGCTAAAATACTGGAAGCTAGTCACTCAGTTTAAATATTTGGCATTGCAGAAATTGATCCTTGTAGCACATTAGGTATTTTAATGGCAGAAAAGAGTCACGTACTAATAATGAGTGCTTCACTTATTAATGTCTAAACCACATTTCCTCCATAATATCTATGTGCCCGTTAGCCTTGAATGCTGAAAAGCAGCTCCTTGAAATACATACAGAAATACCTTCAATACAACATCTAGAATTTATTCCTTTAATATTAGGAGAAGCAGTAGTCTACAAGCCAGCTATATGAACTAGGTGTCAAGAGTATGAGCAACTATTACCACTTGCTGCACATTTCCAGAGTTAAAAGATTTAGACTTAGAAATATGACTACCAATTTCAAAAATCTAAGTTGCCATGATTTACTGTGTCAATATATATTTCAGTAATAAAACTAAACATTTTCAGAGATGAACATCACTAGGTTCTACTTGTATTATTAAATGAGAGGTGAAAAAATTCTGTACCTGCTGTTTTCAGTCACTGACTAATATTAGATACAGACATTTGAAATTAGCTCAATTGACACATCTGGAGAGATCCTAAGACTCCGAGTATTTAGAAACTAATCAATATATATTTTTAAACTTGTAAGATAGCTTTGGATAAAAGGTAATACCTGTTTTACAGTGTCCCAAAAATTTATTTATTTTTATTTCTATAATGGTTCTATAATGGTAGGTTAAAAATTATTGTGGCTTTACCTAGACAATGAGAACTGACATCAAAAATATTCTCTAGATATTATTATTATTATTTCCTTCTGGAGGCAGCTCATAAATATAAAATACACAGACAAAGAATTGCTAAAAAATCTTGTAGATTTCAGTTCTGCATATCCTTTGCTCCTAAGCAAGCATTTTATCAGAACTGTATGATATGCCACATACAAAGGGCACCCATATGAGCTTTCTGTTTCACTGAAAATATATCAGAAAGGAGGACATTGTCTTACCAAAAATGGTGAAAGGCCATGTTAGTGCTTCTACTTTGGTATTTTCCTCCAAATCACACACAACAGCAATTTTAAAGGTTACAGTTCTTAGCTCAAATCCCTTATGATACATGTGCTTTCTTTCTAAAACTCGATTTGATCTCTTCAGTTCTAGATATTGTATTCCATGGCAGATAGTTTATTTCAGTGTGTACCAACAGAAAAAAAAAAAGAAAAAAAGTCACTTCTAACAAATCGTTTGAGGCAAACATTACTATGTGAATTTGCACATGGTAATTACAAACAACTAGAATATTCATGCTAGAGAAACACAGTTTTGTACCTTTCCCCATAAGATAGCTGTTTCTTTACTAGCCTGTTCTCTCCAGTTTAAAATCTGAAAATATGCACTATGTCTAGAAGCACATTTTGGTACTTCTTTCAGAAGTTTTAAGTCAATGAGCCCTATCAGAAAACACTTTCCAAACCCCTTTTTAAGTTGCTGGGTTCCCAGTGGGGAGGGGTCTGCACATCATAGCAGTCACTTCGTTTCAATAGTACTTTGAAAAAGTATTTTTGTTCCTGGTTAGTCCACCCTGAGAATGTGCTGTTATGGTAGATGTTATTTTACTATGAAGTGTATGTATAACCCTAACATTTGTAGGTGTTCAAATCATTAGAATCTAAAATGCTGCACCCTTGTTATTTTTTTCTTTAAGCATGACATGTAGCTTTGACAGCTTCCACTAATACATAATAACACCTGAAACATAGTTTTGGGATTGTATAGACAGAAATCAGTAGTGACAAGGAATGAAATCCTACTCTTTTGCAAAACTTTAAATATTTTTTTTTTCCAAAGGGAAAAAAGCAAAGCAAACCAAAAATCTTCTCATGGTTTCCATGATAACTGGTAAACTCAAGAATATGACCTCTTCTTTATCTCTCTATATGCATGAGAACAACTATGTTTTTTAGGAACTGTTTTTAGGAGAGGCACTGTTGTGGGGTTTTTCTTTCTTGAATTAAGAAGTTTGGTAACTTGGTTTGTCAGATCTCTGATAGCACTAGAAGAATAAGGTTGAAGAGAGTTTAACACTTCATTTATAACTAGCAGTAGCATTGTGCAAGCCAATACAATTTAACCCCATGAGCAAGTAGTTAATGCAAATATCCATACAAAGAGGTGCATATCATAGATATGCCATAAAAATTACTGTCTCAGGACTGACACTTGTACAGGAGAAAGATGCCTTTCATGGCAGTTCCACAGACTTCTGACTTTATTATTTTTCCTGTGCTTTAATATTCATTATTGCGGTGGTGTGGGGAGCTCAAAGGTAACTCACACACCCACAAATGTAAGAACAAAGGAAATGAATCAAAGACAAGGCAAGATGCCTTTCAGCCTTAAGTACATTACTTAGAACAAGTATAACCTTGAGCTCAGCTGAAGATCTAAGCATTCACCCAGTTTAGCTCTCTCAGATGTATTTCTTTTAGCTGTTGTTCGCTTCTGTGGTGTTTTTTTCACTCATAAACCCAAAGAGGATATCCCCACCCCTACCCCCCTATTATACCCCTGGTGAATGGATGGAAATAAATGTAACTAAATGGTACCAGAAATAAACAAGAAGGATCCAGGCCCATGTGGAAAATAAATATACTGAGGCTCAATTAAGATAAGTTTTCAAAGGTTATCACAAAAACCAAAGACTTGGAATCTTTTTTTTTTTCTTTCTGTTTTTCCAAAGTTATTTCACAAACAAGCAAAAAGAAAAGCTTCTTTTCTATTTAGACATGAGAAAACCCCAAAACTGAAAAGCAGTGGCACAACTTTTTTCTGTAGCAAAGTGAATGGATACCTAAATATATCCTGACTTCTAGGAAAAAAGAAAGATGAATATCAACTTTCTATATAACTCTCAGGTTAACTTTACGATCTAAAGACATAGGTCATTGAAGTGTCTCTGTTGATCTTTCAAGTTCTAGCTTGCAAAAGATTCTAAAATCCTTTTGCAATCTTTCATTCCAGCTTTATAATTTTCAAAAATTATTACAAACAAAGGTTTCAAATTAGATGAGAATTTTCACCCCAGGATATTTAATTCTATTTAGAAAATACTAAATTTATTATATGTGAAACTATTCACTCCAAGTTGTTCAGACTGTTAACATTCAATTTCTTTGAAGTTAAAAATTGATCATGTAGTAAGTAAGATTAAAAAAAAAAAAATTCTTGACAATCTAGTGCTAGGATTCATCTTCTTATTGATTAAAAGAAATACTGAAAGTTGCATTGCATAAAATGGTGTCTATTTGTAAGAGTAAATACATAGGCATAACTACATGACACCATTTAAATATGCTTTTATAGACATTGTTCTATCTGGATATTCCTAAAGAAAGATAAAGATGTGGTTAGTTGCACTGGTATTAAACCTGATTAGTAAGGAGTAAATTCTGTCTTACCGTCAGATTGACACAATCCCTGATTTTTAAAACTTGTACTGGTTGTATATAAGAGCACTTCCTCAGTTTTGTGTTCTATTATTTGTGCACTGTGTCAAAAGACATGAAGCTAGGCAGGTCTATTTTCATGTGTGAATCTACCCCTGAAAAGTTTGGTGTCAAAATGAGTCCAAAATATTTTGTAAGATTAAGGAAATAGCTCAACCTCCAATAGGCTGAACAAGATGTCATGAGAGGACAAAATTCTCTTTCCATCAAACTTCTGTTTCCATTTTGCCGTAGGCAACTTTAAAAACTACAGTTAGATATAATTTAAAATATACATATATTATAACATTAATTTTTCCTTTGAATTTGATCCAATGCCCTTTTAAAGTTTTGAGTTCTATGATTCTGCAATCGTTTTGATATGCTGTGGAAAGTTCCACTGGAAAGACTGAGGGCAAAACATGTTCTCGTGCACCTGGCTTTAAATACATATCTATCCAGAGATTATTCCTGAAATTAAGATATTCTAGTTCATTTAAGTGTTAGTAGAGAAACATTGTTTAGTATTTCTCAAACTTTGTGTCAATATTTTCAATAGTAATTTAATGTAGGGATTTCAACATTATACTGCCTAGATGTTTAACATTCATTTTCATTGTATAAAGGATAGGGACACTTTTATGCATAACAATTCTAATCAAAAAAAGCTAGATTGCAAAGATCCTTAGTCACTTTGGTTTCATGTAACTCAGCTAATAAAGTTGCTCAGCAGTAAGAACTGTAGAAGAATTGGATAAAATCAGAAGTCTTCATTGAAGAAGTGGTGGGTGTTAGAGTCTACAGTAAAGACAAAAGGAACTATTCAAAATGCCTGAAGACAGGCCAGCACACTACCTTGTCACTGCAAGTCCTTGCAGTCATTATGAGAATAGGTACGAGTATGTAGAAATAGAAGGCAGGAAAGTACAATTCTTGTTCACTAGTACTTACTTTTCTTGTAAATGGCATCTTAATTTAATGAAGCAGGCTTGTCAATGATTAGTAGGCAATATGATTACTCCCAGGTTGCAAAATCCTCTGCCTCTCTCCAAGTCTCTGAGTCCTTCCACAATCAAAGTGTAGCCCAAGGTACGCAATGTATACACTCTATTTCATGCTGTAAAAAGATCAGTCTTCATGTTATTATTCACACTGTGAACTGAAAAATCCCCTCTATTATGTCATACAATGGCAGAACTCAAAGGAAACACAGGGCAGAGGAATGTGGACAAGAACCCTGCCTGCCCAGAGGAGGCCAACCCTGAGCAGCATGTGTGCTCCACTCTTCATCTCCTGGGCTACAAGTCTTAATCGTTAATTCTGTGTTGAGCACTACCAATGTAACAAATGTGACTGCTATTTCAGTCTTGCCTAAATCACAGGTAACCCCTCTAATGAATTGTTGTGAAGTTTTCTTGGCACTATAATGATTATCACTGCTATCTCATTTCCTTCATAACTTTTCTGCATGCTGCCAATCAGAGAGATTACTAATTGAAAGTGATAATTCATACATATCAGTTTCCTTCTCTTAAGATCCAAAAAGGAGAAGAAACATCTCCAAATGGATGTGTTTATATTATAAACGTCTGTGTACGTGTAGGCTCTGTGAATGAAAAATACTATGGTCTAGATGATGCAGTAAAAGGAAGGAAATCAACAGAGCAGAGAAGGATCAAGATGGTGTAAGACATTAAAAAAAAAACAACCTATACTTGAATATTAGTTTCTTGCAATATTTCCTTGACACTCGATTTTCAACAGCAGATGTAATTTCAGATTTAATGCTGGCACTATATGCTTGATTTTCTACTTATTTAGGTCAACTTTTTAGTGTAATTATAGAGACTACAGTATTCCAAAAGAAAGTGAAAAAAGACAATATTCAGTGAATACCAATCATGTTTCATATGCTAATCCTGGAAATACTGATTTTGCAATCAAAATGTAGAGGATATTTATTACAAGAGTTCATGAGGCCATATGTTCTATTGAGGTCCTTACCTTCACACTAAAAGCTGTGCCTTTTTGGTTTTTGTTTGTTTGTTTGGGGTTTTTTTGCCAGCAAAGTAGCTAGATAGAAGTTGAAAGAACATGGGTATGTCAGCTGAGGAAATATTTTTCCTACGTTGTGATTTTCCTGACTTTGGCCACACTTCAGATACATAATGTTCTGTTTAACAGGAAAAAGATTCAATTTTCTTGATGACTTGCCATTTCTAACAGAAATACAGTTGCTTACTATCAAACAAATATCTGGGTTCTTCCAAGCATTTCTCCTTTTTCTGTCATGCTGATAGTCTCTAGCTTTCAAAGTGAGAAAATCTGTGATGCTGTATTGGCTTTAAGTAGGTGATGTATTATTTTTATATGGTCAACAGTATAAACTTTACATTTCCCAATCCACTTTGTGGTTTAAACTTCTGGTATGATACCCACTTAAAAGAAGGATCTGCTGGCTTTATTTTTTTCATTTGCTTTGATTTTGGATACAGGGGTTTTTTTGTTTGATTTTTTTTTGGTGTGTGTATTTTTAGTTGTTTTTTGGTTGTTTTTTTAAATCTGATTACCATGTAGCAGCAATCAATGCATGAAACAGTTGATATGGAACAGGAACATTCAAGAATTCATGATCATTGAACTTCTAGTAGGAGAAAAACTAAGATTTGTATGTCTTAGAATCTATAATTGATAATATAATAATCATACAAATAAGAAATAACGATTGCATGACCTATGCTTTATGTTCGTAGCATTTCATAACAAGATGAAAATAATTTTTCTTGAGTTTGCAAATGTGTAGAAGGTGATAATGAAAGTTACATAAGTATATGGGATCTTGATGTATGAAACAGCATGATATGGATGAGCTTATGTCATAAGCCTATGTGTGGGGGGAATAACTTCAGAGAACATGTATGAGATGCAGGTAATTTATGAGGAGATTGTGAGTTGAGAAAGTTTTTGAAAGAGAGAATCTTTTAGAGGGGGTTGTCTAACTCCAGTTGCTAATAACACAGGTCACTGATTTCTGGGAAGCAGATTGTAGCACCTTCCAGGGATATTCTGAGAGGCAGAATTGTGCTGGATGCTGCAGAGCCTCCATGCCAAGAAATGTTTTTTTCTTCCTTACCTTTCTCTGCAGTGTCTGTTAAACTGCCTTAAGTCAAATCTCAGATGTTGATGAAGGGAAGGTGAGACTTCAGCCCACAGCTATAAAGAGTAAAAATGAGAGAGAGGTTGAAGTAAGAGCTTGATTTTGACTTCATTTACTGCACATTTAATATCAAGCAAAGTACAGTATTTGCATCACCAGGGGATAGCAGCACAATCTGTTAGTAAAATAGCATAGCTGGACTGAAAACTAGATGACAATCCATTCTAAAAATGAAAGGTAAAACTAATTAATTTTTAAACAGTCAGATTGAAAATTTTTTGAAAGGGAATCTGCTTCAAATACCTTGTCAGCTTCTACTGAAACTGCTTTCACAGTGTCTCCGAGCCCTAGACTTCCAGTTTTGCAGTTCATATTCAGCAAACTTGTTGATTACTCTGTGGAAATCAATGAGACACCTACTCCTACTAAGTCAGTATGGTACCATGTGAGTGAAGTAGCTCAACAGGGTCACTTGAGTAGGCAAATATTTTTTCTACTACCAGGAATTCACAAGAGAGGTTTTGCTGGATTGTCATGCTATTAGAATACTGCACTAGGGACAAAGCTGTTCAGCTACCTCTCTGGTAGTGTCCATAATCTGCTGCATCATTGTGCTGAGAGAAAACAGCGAGCCTTCTTTGGCAGGTGTGCAATAAATTTTACACACAACTCAGGGAGGGGGAAAGGAGATTGTTTTAAGGATAGGAAAGAAAGAAAAAAGGCTCCTTTATCTCATACTTAAAAAAAGTAATACAAACACATACATACGTATGTATACATATATGTAGGTGTGTATGGATATATGAATGTGTTTGTTAATCATGGAATCATGGAATTGTCAGAGTTGCAAGGGGCCTCTAGAGACCATCTAGTCCAACTCCCCTGCTAAAGCAGCATTGCCTAGAGCACATTACTCAGGATGGCATCCCGGTGGATTTTGAAGGTAGCCAGAGACGAAGACTCAGCAACCTCCCTGTGTCACCCTCACTGTAAAGAAGTTTCTCCTCATATTCAAATGGAACTTTCTATGTTCCAACCTGTGCCCATTGCTCCTTATCTTGTCACTGGGAACCACTAAAAAGAGTCCAGCTCCATCCTCCTTCTACCCACCCTTCACATATTTGTAAACATTCATAAGGTCTCCCTTCAACCTTCACTTCTCCAAGTTAAAGAGTACCAGCTCTCTCAGCCTTTCGATAAGTTGATTTAAATACATGTGCATACAGTACTCTGTACTATAAAAAGTGCATATAGGAAAACCACACACATATAAACTCATATATGCTTGTGTATACATATATACTATATACTGCCTCACTCTGCACACAGGTACATCTAATTCTGAAGAAGAAAAAGAGACGTCCATAAATATGTCTATAAACACAGGTTCTTTAAAATAGTTATTTGTCTATTTCAAAAAGGCCATCATGTTACAAACAGGCAATCTGTTCCAAGAAGCAGGGCACTAATAATAATAATAATAATAATAATAGTAATAATAATAGTAATAATAATAATAATAATAATAATAATAATAATAATAATAATAATGATGATAACAACGATGACACTTAACATTATTAACAGCAAAAGCAATTACCAAGATTATTAACTCCAATTAACTTCACAGGTAGGAAGCATTTTGTACTGAAGACATGAAGTTGTGTTTAGTAACACATTATGCCTGAATTGTAGTATTCCATTCAGATGAAACCAAATGTAGGGTCTGGTGGCATCTTACCTACATGTCAGGATAATGCCTATGCAAGCAGCTTTTGCTATGCTGACATGCTGATTTCTCAGAAAAGAAATACAGGCATGTTAGCTGGAAAGCTGATGGTATATGTTTGTCCTGTATATCTGATCTGAATGTTTGGGTGACAAGAACATAGACACATATTTGATATGTAAGTGTCTGTCTGTACCTATAATTGCCTGTGGGCTTCAGTTCAGTTGTCTGATCTCTCCATGTATATCATCAGCAGTATACTAGAGATGAAGGAAATGTATGGACATCTATAAAATTCATGAACACTAACCCTAACATGTCCTGGTCCAGCTACCAATAAATTGATTTGCAGCCTGACCAAACAAGGTCTAGTTCAAGGCTCCAAACCTTTTCAGAGGCTAATGGGCACCTGGGATGATTCACAATAGTTGGTGGAATGTAACCTCTCTGTTCTGGACAGTAAGAGAGTTCAGTTAAGTGGCAGTAAGTTATGACATTTGTCTTGCCCTCATAGTAAAAAATGAGGCCAGTCTTATTTAATTTACTAGTACAGACTTTCCATAGAGCTAAACAACCCCAAAGATAAACGGGGATAAAATGCTAAAGCTTTTAGAAATTGTTAATTCAAGGATAGTTCTAGAGTCAAGTGAATATCAGTTACAGGTTTTCCAACACTTTTCCTATAATTTGTTATTATTAATCCCCTTTGTTTGCTTTGCTTTGATTTTTTTTTTTTTTTTTCATGTTCATCTTGTCTCATTGCCTGCAGACACCTAGTTTTAGAGTCATGGAGCTTACCTTTACCAACTCTGTAAAANAGTGTCTGTCTGTACCTATAATTGCCTGTGGGCTTCAGTTCAGTTGTCTGATCTCTCCATGTATATCATCAGCAGTATACTAGAGATGAAGGAAATGTATGGACATCTATAAAATTCATGAACACTAACCCTAACATGTCCTGGTCCAGCTACCAATAAATTGCACCATGCTCATGTACACTGTTTTTAAACTAATAATTATAATTGTAATAAATAGTTGTTGCTCCTCTTGGTGCTCAGTGTAGTATGATAACATGACTCACTAATTATGAATAATTATTTTGCCATCCATACAGAGGTACAAACTTTGTCTGGGTTACTTAGTTTCAGGGCATTTTTAGCATTATTTTAGTGCTCTGGGGTTAATTTAGTATTGCTGAGAAAAACTTAAGGAACATTTAGGAGCAGCTATAAAAATGGAGGGAATTTAGTTTAAATGAATATTTATTGGCACATTTTGTCTTCATATTCTTAGGGTTCCTCTTTCCCCAGATTTATCACAATTTATGAGAGTCACACTCTACAGATGAATTCAAGGTAATTCTGGATGCTAAGGCAACATGGGGTAAGAAGCTATACATACAGGTCGCCTAAGTCCAGTACGTTAAAGATATTTTTTAAAAAAGCCTTCCAATGAGAATCTCTTTTCCATAGGTGAGCAACCTCAATTATTTTGACTTAGTGGAGGAAGAGATTTCCAAGATAATCTGGAACTTTTTTTTTTCTTTAATACAATGTTACAGAGAAAGTGGTAGGTGAAAAGCATCTAAATTTAAAAATAGGCCTTAAAAATAAAGTTGATAATTTACCCAAATGGAGAAAACAGCTCTAGAACAAACAGCTGTTTCAACTCCTAATTGTCTGATTTAACCATCATTCTTTTCCTAATAAAATTATATTCAGCAGCGTTAAGTTGTAGAAGTGTTCAGATGTATAGACATTGGCAACTAAATGACTGCTGGGATATTTGATACTACATATTTTCTGTTCCTGCAGTTGAATTTTTGTTGAAATATCAGGAGTAAAATGCCCTCTCATGCATACCATTTAGATCTGTACAACATATAAATTGAAGGTTTATTCACAAATAATATGGTAAGCAGATCTGAGGAGGTGACTAAGATAGTTGAAATACGTCTGCAGGTTTCACCTCACACCCACATTTTATCCTTCTTGCTCTAGTCTTTCAAGCAGTCTTTGTGAGACTTTTCTTTTCTAATACAATGGCATCCAAATGTAAGAGTTAATTTACTTTTACGGTTAAGCACACAGACTATTACTGTCATGAACAAGATAATACAAATTCCACTGGTCATTTTAAATACTCTTTGTCATATACATCTAATTATCTCTCAAATTTGCAGTCCTGTCTTTAAGAAATTAAATTCTATTTTTTTTTTCTTACTTTTCAAAATGAGTTTTTATGCTGTAACCAGAAGTACTTGAAGGTCAGAGTATTGAGGTCCTTATTGTTTCCTTTGTTGTAGCTACACATCAAACCTCACTTCAAATACCTTCACTTGCAAGGCACTTACTTGGAAGAGTTTTCATCTTGCTATGTGTGTCTTACACTTTACTTTCTCCTTTAGCTCATCACTGAACTCAGTCAACCATGAACTTAACAAAGTGAAGCATTGGAAGTTCACCAACTTCTTTGTATATTGATCATAAAGTTATCTCAACCCCTTGAAAAAAAGACCAATATATTTTCTTAGAACATTGAATTCACTCAGCTCACCTCATTTTGCAAAATTCTATCTTTAAAGACTGTCTATAACATATTGCATGGCCTGTAATTTTTAAGGATTTTGACCTGAATGAAGTTAACTTTCTTTTTAATCACTACTCCCTTACCATGTGTCAAGTCTATCACTTTTCCTCTGAGTGCTTGTTGATGATGATGAGCCATGAAACCTTGGATCCAAACATAGCTGGTGTTCCATCTGTTGTTATAGAAACCAATTTCATCATCATTATTTTGCGTTTAATAACATACTTGAACTCAACATAATTATCTTCCTCTCTTGATTCTTCTTCATTATTTGTGTCCTCAAAATAACTTTGTTTACATGACTCACTTGAGCTATCCCACATGCAAATTTTCCAATTTAAACCAATTTTACTTACATCATTAAATATTTTTTAATCATTATCAAGTATAAACTTTGTTGTTTTTTTTTTCTCTAAAAATATATGCATTGTACAGCTTGTTATTTAAATAGTTCCTTGCTTCTTGGGATTATTTTTGAGGGAGATATTTCCATCATTCTTTTGACAAAAACTGTCATTATAAAATCTCAGCATTCTTGAAATATGCTTCAGTACTGCTTTGCAGTTTTTCTAGACATTTTTAAGAGAAAGGGCTTGCTTCTGTTCTGGAGACAACAAAGTCTTTATTTGAGGAGTACTACTTTTGGAAAAAGTGTCATCTGTTTTTCAACTCATTATGATGACGTCAGACTTTATCCTTTCATTTCCTTTTCCTTCCTTGCTTTGCCTTTCCTTTCCTCATTAGTAAGACACAGTTGGTGTTCATATTTTCATCAGTACTTCTCAAACTCAATTCCCTGCTTTCCTTCAAAACAACCCGCTTATATTTACTGTTTGAGTGCAGAGGTCCATGAATCACAGCTGTATGTCCTTTGATTAAATGGAAAGTGATATTCTTTCTATCTCAGGTCTTTGTACATTTTATTTTTTTTTTCTCTCTATTTCTTTTTTCCCTCTCTACTGATTGTTCCTATCGCATTCTCCTGCTGACTAGTGGGCTACCTCCAACCAGGACTGCGTTTTTAAGCCACGTATGAGAACTTCCTTACTTTTATTGTCTGCTGAATGGATTCACAAGGAGAGTGTGAGGAGAGAAATGAAGTCACAAGTTTTCATCTCCCTTCTGCTCTTCATTATTCTTTATGCTGATGGATAATCATTCCAGACTTTCCAAACTGCAGCAGTGGTGGCTGGAGAGTTGCAATCTCCAAATACTTGTATGTTTTAAATTAACTGTTGTGATGGAGTCTCGACAAGCGTTCGTGAGGATTTTATGATTTTTTTTTTTTATGATTTTTGTAAAAGAGAGAAGGGATTAAGACTGAGTTAACCTATATAACAATAAAAATTTTAATATCATATTAAGGATTACTTTCCTACTGTATCTCAGTGATCTAACTGAACTTTATCCCTATGGTATGTTTGAAAACAGATCAAACTTTAATTTTGGCACCTATAATATATTCTTTGGCACCTATAGTATATTCTTATCTGGAGTTGGATTCACCTCATCCAGCTTCAGGTTTTTAAAGCTGAAGTCATTGCACCCTCCAGAAATAAACACTTAAGTTCAGAAGAAAAGAATTAGCTGGTATTGGTTTCTGATGATTATGTTAAAATCCAACTTTAGGATTTTACCACACTCTTCCTTTCTTCCTTCCTTTTCCATTCTTGGACAGTTAATTTAACCTAAGGACTGGGGAAAAATAGTCAAAAATCCCCAAACCTTTAAGATTAAGTCCACAAAATCTACTACTCTCTTGATTGTTAAAGGTTCCATTGTACTATGTATCTCTAAATGAAGTCGTGTTTGAGTTGGGAGATCAGTGGATTGAGGATATTGAGACTTCATAGAGGATACCAAGACTTCATAAAAGCATATTAACAGCATTATCAACAGCACTTAAACTAGATCCAGAGCTGAGGTTCCCAGTGCTCCAACAGAATTCACAATAGTCACTCTACTATTTCTGCCTAATCCCAGTCCGAAGCGCTTGGCTGCTACTGTTCTTGGATAAGCCTCGCTGAGGTGCATGACAGCTGCTGTTGCCCAATACAAGGAACAGGTGGCTATAGGATACCAGGACACCATCAGCTGGCAGAATCTCCCTTTTGCTCTGTGGAAGTCAGAGCCTGAGCAGCATTTGGCTGCTGAAGCTTCATTTTCTGCCTGAACAACCAGTTCCTGCCTTCTCCAGGGACAGACAGTGAGCTGAATGGGAACAGTCTCTAAGCTGGATCTGCATGGAGGACACACATGGTTAGATAAAGCAGAACATTTGAGGAGCTCAACTCTGCTAAACTCCAGTAACTCGAGTTGCTGGAGGCAGCCATTCTGTATTAAGAATTGCTCGCAACTGTTAGGACCGGAGCTTTTTCTTACTATTTTACAATTAAATCCTTGTGTGCTTGAGAACTTCAAATGTATGTATATTAACACACTCTTTCAGATTTTAGGTATGTATTTCAACACCCATAAATATGAATTACAAAGGACTTGGAGGACTGCATTTTCTGTTGGCTCTGAATCATAATGGAATTGATTTAGAAAGGAAGAAGAGAATCGTTCAGTCTCAGACAGTTCTGCCACAGTACATATAAAATATAGATGACTGTATACAACTTCCTTATTCAAATGGTCAAAAGAGTTTAATTTTGCTGGCAAAAATCCTGTTCTCAATTACATAAATGGAACCCAAATCAATTTTAATAAGTTGAAATTTAAAGACCTGATCCATCTCTGAAATAAATGCTACTCATGTCACTGGCTCAAAGCTTCATATTAGCAACTGAAGCAAATGTTAGAAAGGAGAGGGCACAACAACTTTACAAAGTAAATCTTAATTTCAGAGTTTTATTTTTTTGCGATCTCTTAGAGTAACTGACCAGAGATCCTGAAACATTTTAGATTTTCTTTGTAAAGGCACACTTAATAGTATGAGATCTCACATGAATTTTACTAGTTTTGCAAGGAAAGTGTTCACGTTTTTCACAAGTAGATGAGGCTGGCCTACTCATTTAAGTATGAAGATCTCTACTTTCTGTTTTTATTAAACAAACATAGCTATGCTATAGCTGTACTATACTTGTTTATACTTTTTCAGCGAAGGGCCACGAAGAGGGATAGAGCACATCTCATATGAAGACAGACTGAGAGAACTGGAGCTGTTCAGCCTGGAAAAGAGAAGGCACCATGGAGACCATCTAGCAGCCTTTCAGTACCTGAAGGGAGCCTACAGGAGAGCTGGAGAGGGACTCTGTCAGGAAGGCCAGTGATAAGATAAGGAGTTTTAAACTGGAAGAGGGGAGATTTAGATTAGAAATTAGGAAGAAATTCTTTCCTGTGAGGGTGGTGAGGCACTGGAACAGGTTGCCCAGAGAAGTTGTGGATGCCCCATACCTGGAAGTGTTTAAGGCCAGGCTGGATGGGACTTCGAGCAACCTGCTCTAGTGGAAGGTGTCCCTGCCCATGGCAGGGGGGTTGGACCTGGACGATCTTGAAGGTCCCTTCCAACTCTAACCATTCTTTGATTCTATGATTCTACACTCTTTGAAAAGAAAACCTTACTTTTGATTAATATTTATGTTTCCTTTGATATTTAACAGCAATCTCAGAGGTGATAAAATAACTATTTTTTTAAAAAAAAATCTGTTCTTTTCTGGAACATTGAATTATGTATCCAAAATCCTTGGAACTTTCTTTTAGAGAGAAAATGAATGTATTTTGGTAGGATGTAACTATGTGTGTGTGTGTGTGTGTCTGTGTGCATATGTGTGTGTGTGTCTGCAAAAAAATAAAGGAATAGTACACTAATTTCACTCACTGTGACACACTACTATCCAAAGAATATTTATTTCCTGAGAACCAATGTCACGCATATGACTATAAGTGCCTTTGGATTCCTAGTAGTTATAAAAAACAAGAGCAGCTTGTGCTGAGGCAATTCATACTAAAATTTTATGTTCGCTAAGCACAGTTTAAAATGCATATTGCACAACAAGGGCTTTGTCACAATGACAAATATGTGTGCACTCTTTGTGAACCTGGAAAGGAATTTAAAATGAAAGCATCTTAAATCAGATATCTGAACACACTGTGGCTTGCCAGTTCATCAGTTCAGTCATGTTTATCCATCTTCTAACTCCTTGAACTTCTCTCCCACTAGTTGAGAAATGATAACTTTACTGCACCTTCAAAGGAACAAGTTCTTCCACGCAACTTGCAACAAAACTAGTGCATTCATTAGTGGCACAAAGTAAATTTTATCTCTAGCTACTATCTATTCAAAGTCAAGGCAAACCTGGCCCTCCTGAAAAAATTTTCTTGTAATGCAGTGATGCAAAAGGATCCTAGCATTTCTATAAATAGGCAATGCGGGAATGAGATTTAAATTGGAACTGCAGGGTTTTGAACTATTTCAAAATAGGGCCATATATTTAGATATCTAATTAGGAATTTAAGATTCTAAATTCAAGCACTTGTAATTCAATGTTCTGTGGCACAATGACCTTCAGAACAATGGAATACCACAGGTGTTCTGTTTTACATGAAATGTATAAAAGTAAAAACAATATTCCAAATGTAATTTCAGGTTTCTAATTCTCTCAACATGTTTATCAATCTTCCATTCTTTATTTAACCATCATTATGTTGCAAATAAGCATTTAAGAGCTGTCTGACAAGCTATTCAGCTGCCATTAGTCTGTTCCTGTCTTTAATTCTAAGGCATTGGTGGAGTTCCTTTTACTTCTTAATTGACCTCCAAACTGCAGCTGAGCTGCTCCCATACGTCCGCTACTGGGATGAGCACTGGCTTAGAAACTTGTCTGGACAGGTAGGAAACTTGACTACCTTTGGGATAATTTATCTCTTAACAATATCTACAAAAGGGAGGCAGCAGTTACAACTCTCCAAGTGGATACACTCTCACATTTTTCCTAATGATGGAAACGAACTTATAAAAAAGTACCATAATCTTGCAATACGTCTGCATTTTTTTAACAACTAACACCCATTTAATCTGAGATATATAAATATTTAGACTCTATCCATTAAAGTTTACAAATAATTATGTAGGTAAAGGAGGGAGGTAGATGATAAATGTTCGCAGATACATTCCTGGGATCAGCTCATTCTTGCATTCAGATTTTGATGTTATAATATAAAATTAAAGAACATAAAATGAACAGCATTTAGGAAAAAACATCTGCTTGTTCCTGTAAGATAGAAATTGAAAGATCAAACCAATACGTTAGATACTTTTTTAACACATTGAAATTATATTACAATGTTTATTTATTCTGAATAGTTGAAATTCAACAAAGGCACCCCCGGCACTGCTTTTGTTATATGTTTCTAACTTGTAAACTCTATATAGTTAAACAAAATTTCAATCTCTGTCTTTATAAAAAACCCCACATATTTATCTTTAGAAAAGGTTTGCTTTTTCAGTACAGATATGCTTTACACTGATAAGACAGCTTCTACATCTTGAATTGCAGCTATGATGTAGCTCATTACATTAGCACAAAGAACTCAATATTACTAAAGTGTATTCAGCCATGGCTACAGATTTGATAGTGCCTACCCTGTAGAAGATCCATCATTCAGGAAAGGTATTCTGTGCTGAAGGGACAAACCTCAATGAAATTAAATTCCTAAAATAGAGGCACGCTCTTTTGCATCCCAATATTGGATGCAAAAAAGCATTAAGCACTCTTCAGTAATCAGTACTTATAGTTCATGCCTCAAATGTAACAAGCAGGCTTAAGAAAACAGTATTTAATGCTTTAGGGCTGCTTCAATATAACACTGAAATATGTTCGCTTTCATTGCAAGATTATGAGACAAATTATGTAGAGGTTTGTTTCAATGGAAAATAATCAGTGAAATTTAGGACTGATTTTTAGTAAATCATAAATTTATGGGAGAGGAGATTAATTTACTCCTTTTTAAACATCTTCAGTTTAGGTTAATACATAGTGTTACTTTAACAAAAATATATTTTTCTTCAGAAACAAGAGCTTATTGACTGAGCTAGTGTATAATTTTTTATTTTTTTTGTAATCAAGTAAACTTCTGTCTAAAAACTACTTTTTATGATATAAATGAAAGACTAAGGTTTCATTTGCAATGGTGAAATAATAATTTAAATACATGTATAAAGGCATTGTATTCAGCCTTGGAATATACCATCTTTTAGAAAAGTGGTACAAAACTTACTGTCCAATTCAAAAAATTGATTAGGTATGGGCTATGATATTGCATCACAAAGAGCTTCATTTGGTGGAGCTGTCCGGAATATACATAGTAGCTAAACTATTTCACTTAATACAAGTTGTTGTCCTGTTGTCATGTAGATTAAATTATGATTTATTTTTTTTGATACTGTAGAAAAAGATTCTTTTTGTATCTCTTCCTTTTGTTAAAAGGAATGTATTCTTATACAGACACTGAGCAGAAACCCTTATCTCAAAATCATTAAATGGAAGTCTAGGAGTTGCAGAGCCTTGTCTGCTTCTCTGTGATACTCTTGGGTCTCAAATTCTGTAGTGTTCATAGTGAGGAAGGCAAAGGTTTAAAAATACTTTTGCATTTTTAATTAAGTTAACCATAAATCAGGTCCTCGGGCCACTGCAGTCTGTTGTGATAGCTTAGAGAGCCAAGGTGTAGACAAAGGTTAGGACAAAAAGGGTGAATAAAAGGGTTTCTTACTAATTAAAAAGAAAATTTCTTTTTTTTTCCCCCTTTTTTCTTTCTTTGTCACATATTCATATGTATATACATACAGGCACACTGTACCCTTTGTGAAATGGATAAAACAGACACAATACATTGGAAATCATGTCATTATTATAGAGTGAGATTTGAAATAAAACAGTTGTTTACCTAGCTATGTGTTTTATATTATATATAAAACTATGCTTGTAAATCATGTCAACAGAAGCTAACGTTAATGGCCAATCTGTGCATCAGGTAATATATGCTTATGAATTTTAGTGTTGATTTTCATGCACATCTACAAAATATGTGAACATCTCCACTTGTAGAGATGACACATCATGAGGAACATCTCTTCCTCTACTCTTCCTTTTTACTCTTCTTTTTCACCCTTCTTTTTCACTCTTCTTTTTCACTCACCCCCACCCCCAGGCACACTTCCTTTTTTAACTTTGGTTTCTTTTCTTGGGGAGAAATGTCACCACACTATATCACAGTCTGTGGTTTCCAAATTAGAGTGACTATATTATCTTCTAGGAGCTTTGTTACACCCATGCAGAAAATGTGTCCTTATCACAGTCTCACATAAAACATGTTTAACGTGCATTTTCTGAGGGGAGGGAGGGGAGGGAAGGGTTTGTAATACTGATCAGATTACTTGCAAGAACTTGCTTGACTCATTTGATCCTTTAATGTTAAGTAATTCATTAAGGAGGTCCTGTGGATATGTACAGCTTTTACACACAACAGCCACCAAAGATGAGAGGAAATAAAGTAAAGTTGAATGATGTAGGAAATGGTTAAATACCTGTGGCAACAATTGGGGGAAAAAATAATAGTTTGCAAATTGAAATTGGTAAATTGTTACTGAGAATGTTTAAAGTACTTTTTAAACAATATATGACAGAAACTCAGATGCTGTAGAAAAATGGCTGGGTGTTTGAAAAACAGGTTAGAATTTTTATGGGAATGAGTGGTAAAACAAAGCAGGAGGATTGGATTACAAGCTTTTTGGAGAATTATATTGAGGATAAAGGAAAAGATATTAAAAATATCTTGGCTGACACAGCATAGCTTTTTTAGAGAGAAGCTGGGCATAATGAAAAGAATTCAGGCAATATCTGGATAGTGCTAGAGAGCTTTATAGGAAAGCTGTTAGAGGAAGTAAATTGGTAAATGTTTTCACAGCTATGCAAAGCTAGCAAAAAGGGTCAGAATTTTAATATGAAAGGATACTTGCTGGAATAATCCCACACTAAAACCAAACCCTGAGGTGACAGATTTACATGAATGAGGAGAAATTTACTGGTTTAGTACTGAATTGTTTGCTTTTTTCAAATTATGATTTTTCCTTGATAAATAAATGCAAAATTCAACTGCCAAGGGAAGGGTTTTTTTCAGCCTGCAAAATACTCTACAATCTATCACTTGATCATATATTCTACATGCAACAAGACCTGTCAGCATGTTTAACAGACTGGCCTCATGACTTATTCCTTGGTGGAAATTGGATCTAACACAAAATGCTGATCACCAGTTTTTTAACTCTTCTCCATTTTGTTATGTTGAACTATGGAGCAGTCTGGATCTAGTGACTTAAATAATGACTTTTAAAGTAATGAGTAGGGAAAATGCACACTTAAAAGTACTTAATGAACAATTGATTTGCCATGCAGAGTTGAGTGGAATGCATCTATTTACTACAAAGTTGTGAAGGGGCTTTTTCAGCTTTAAGAAAGGGAGACAGAAAGCCATAGTGATGGATCACACGGCCAACCATATATGTGCACAATGGCTGTGTGGTACCAGAATATCTGATTCTTAAAACCATTCCTAGCTGTTTGAGAAAAAAAATAAATAAATGGATCAAATATCGCTTGTCTTTCTTCCTGTTCCTCGCTGCCTGTAGTCACTCATTACTTCTTCCCTCCAAAATAATAATCCGTTAGAATCTCTGAAAATGTGTTCCCGAAATGATAAAATAAAAGGCAGCAAGGAGACATATTCTGGTCAATAAACAAGTTAATTATTTTACAAAGGTATTTTGTATCTGGGAAGGTTATAATATAGACCAATTAGGTAAGTGGACTAGAAATAATAATTAAAAAAAATTGTATACATCACATAAAACAGTCATGCATCATACCACTTCCCCCTAAAATTAAGAAGTTATTATAAAAAATTTATTGGAAACGTTAATCTAGTTTGCAGTTGTAGTTGAAAAAGTACACAGGATCATAGGATGAATAAGCAAAAGTACATAATACAAATTAAAAGACACATAACATATATGCAATGAGCTTGTTTAATATTTATTTAGAATAGTACGCTCAGTTCCTTCCATTAACCTTTTTACAAGGATGTTATTGCTCTGGACAGAGAATAATGTAAAATGATAATAATACAGTTCATCACTCTATACAGTAGTGAACACTGTGGATTTATTTTCTTTGGGTGACCTAAATAGTGGCATTCAGAGTAAGGAAGTTTAGATATAATGAACTATCAAAATGTTCAGACTGAAGAAATAGCAAAAAAGGAAAAAGGAAAAAAAAAGGGAATAGACAAAAAAAAAAAAGGAATTTTGGACAGAGACTAATTTAGTTATGTAGAGAAAACTATGAACTAAGACACCAAGTAGACCAGTGAAGCAAAAAGTATACATAAAAGGAAGAAATAACCAGAGATATTTTTCTTTTGAAGTGAAGAAAGCTATTAAAGGACACAGAGGAAAAGCTGGAATGTGAGATTTAGATAAACTGCAAAGAAATATTTCTTTCGACCTTTTGTGTATGTGTTGTGTGTTTACAACTTTATGTTATTGTATACTAAATTATCTTCATTGTCTGCTATTAAAATATGAATAGTCAATACCTGTTTTATAAGAACCACTTGTGCAAAAGGAAAACAAATAAAAAATTAATGGCTTAATTAATGCACATGTAAATTTTATTTAGGATGTGTGTTTACAATTGGAAATGGGAAGTCTGACCATGATGTTACCAGATGAAAAGAGGACTGCAGGAAAACTGGTTCAAATCAGTATTGTTTTTTACTCCATGGGACTTAAAGAAGCAGAAGGAAAGGTAGTAGGATTTCATCTGACCAAGGAAAGACATTTAAACTTACACATTAAGTTAGATGGGATGAATTCTACTGCAGTGACTTAAAATAGTCTTTTCAGAAGATGGATTTTGTCTTGAACTTAGACTTCTATCTAGATCATTCCTAAGTTGCTCATCAGGACCTTGTGTTCTTCTTAACTTGGACTAAAGTTTATTTTCTAAGATCACAGATGACCAGAAGTAACTTTATGATACCTTAAGTAACAGGCTTCTATTACAACAGAAGAAAAATTATGGAAGAATGATGACGATGTTATGAACAGTAACTTCCATTAAAGCAGGGTGAAAAGATGAGATCTGAAAAATATTAAGGATGTTGGCACATTACTACAAAGGAGGGAAATCTTTGCTATGTTTTTAAAATCCAAGGCTATTGCTATGAAAAAGAAAACTAAGAATTCTTGAAAAGATTTGTTAAAAAGACAAATGCAGTAGTTGCACTTTATTTGTATCAGGGATCAAACACAAATAAAGGAATAAAAGATATTACCTGGCATTTGCAACTGATTACAAAGACTCCAGGGAAACTCAATGCAGTAAGTGACTAGTGCTAGTTAATTAATATCTGTGCCGGTAATTCCTTCTGTTGAAATTTATTTCTTCCATCAGACTCCAAAAAAAGAGTTCTCTGTTCTTTCCTTGGATTCATTTCCTTGTAATGACGGAAAAATGAAGGATTTCTTTTCCTCAGGCTTGAAACATGGTAGCATTAAAACCGTATGTACAGTTTGTCCTGAGGCAAACCTTGTACCTTATTATATGAAGCCAAGTATTCACTTTTTACAGTAAAATGGTAGCAATTGCCTTCTTACTTCTGAGTCTGAACTTTGGACTTCATTAAGACGGATTACAAAATTAAATAGAGGAATGTGTACACCTTTGAATTTCTTGTTAACCAGCTCTCAGACAAGCTCTTATATCGGGGAGGATTCCTTTTTTTATGCTGTGCAATATAGTTAATTTCCTCTCTTATAGTCTAATTCAAAGACAGGGAGCATTTTCATTGACTCTAGACAGGTTGTTAGTGCACAGTATAGCGGGTGATATATGTAAGCAAATCTGTTAAAAGATAATGAAGTCCCTGCATATTTTATCATTTTTATACCTTAGCACATCTACTTAAGGGTGTAAGGATTTCTCAAAACTTTTTATTGACAGAAAGTAAACTAGGAAACTGCCTTGAAAAATGACACTGTGAATCATCTAAAATTAAGCAGAAAACAAGAATGCAGTTTCTGTGGTTTCAGAAGTCACAGCGAGGTTTTGCTTATAAAACAAGTCTGATGATCAAAAAAGAACACTTCAAGTCAATAAATTACTCATTACTGAAGAATTAAACTATGATGAAAATCTTTTTTATTCTCCTGATTTTAAGAGGTAAACTGGTGATTTTTTTTTCTATTCTGTATGTCTTAGTCAGCTCTGTATACACACCTACACATCATATGGTGCACAATTCAGTAAACCCTGATTTTTTCCCCTAACTAGGATTACTTTCTGTCTTTGAATTTCAGTAATATGGAATAGGCAGGATTACTCCTATGACCTATGTAAATTAGAACTTTGAAATAGATATCTGAATAGATATGTTTTCTTTTCATTGGCCAAACTAAATTATTTCTCAGTATTTACCTGTTAATCTCCTGGTTATTTAATTTAAAATATTTTTAATATGTGTGTGTGTAGGTATAGATTTTAAAATATTTTTCTATATGTGTTTGGCAAAAATCCAATCTTTTCACTGGCAAAAATACTGTATACATTCAGTCCTTGTACTCTAACTGGAAAGTAGTAGTTCTTAGTTGTGTTACAACTTACAAAATTTGGAGAGTTCTTTATTCTTGTGTCATCTACCACTTGGTTCACAGCACGAAAGTAGTACATTAAGTATAATGTCATGCCATTAACAATTTATCTGTTCCCTCTAAGCAGAAAGTAAGCAAATGTATATCAACTGTACCCAATCTTCAAAAATAACTGTTTTCGACCTGAGAAGCTAGTACCTAGAACTGATGAGACAGATTTTCCAAAGATCACTCGGTAGCTTCTGGTTAGATACTTAATATGAGTGGTTAAGTTTTTCAAAGCAAGCTCCTGCTAGAAGACTCCTGTAAATCTTGCCATGAAATTTTGATTCCTTAGTTACAGTTGCTCTTTCAAGAAAAGCTACAGTGCAAAGGAAAAGATAACAGAGTGACTGAGGGAGAAGAAATCTTGGGTATCATAATGCTGAACTCATAAAACCTCTGTAGTGAATAGCACAACAGTTACCGGAATGGGATTCAGAAAGAGTAGACTAGATTGTTCTTCGAACAGGACATATTATTTTTGTTCATATTAGTTATTTCTTACTCTTTTGTCCTCTCAAAATGTGCCTTTTTTATTCCCCTGTGTTATAGATGATTAAATACGATTACTTAAAGGTTCGTGTTATAGAGATGAAATTGAATCTGATATTCTGATCAGATTATGTCAGTGTGACATGTCACTGTAATAAAACTAATTTGAAAAGGGATTAATTGGGATATTCATTGTGATACAGTGAAGGGTCTGTCTTAACTGGAAAGAGAAGGTAATCTGGCTAATTTTTAAGCTGCTAGGACACTCAGTAGGATGCCATATATCAGTTGTGACCTTTAAATATGCAAGTTTATAAGCATGTCAATGAATGTGCTATGCATTAAACAGACCGAACTCTAAAAGCCAAATTTCAAAGGGCAGGTAATCTTGGGTCATCCTTTCCATTGCTCATCTTGTATCCCTTTCCCTCCTTTATCGGAGTTTTAAATAGATGCCAAAATCCTTCTGAATGATTCAAGTCTATCTACCATCTCACTCAGCAATCAGCTTAGACAGTTCATGTATCACTAAATGAAAAGAGATATACTATTAAAAAAACCCAACTCACTACTGTGAAACTATCATTTTTTCATTCTAATTTAGAAATAGACATGTCCTAATTTTTCTTTATGAATATGAAAAACAATATTGCTGTAAGTGATAAACGTGGCAGTATACTGTACTCAAAGAGTTCAAATTATTCGCAACAACAGAAAAAAAGGCTCATCATCCAGCTGATACGATTACTTCTACCTCCATTTTTCTATGCTCCTATAGACTACAATGCTGTTATGTACAGTTCTAGCTGGCAGAATTTCCTTGAGGGGTTAATCATACCACCTGTTCTAATAAATTTTGGTCAATGGCAGCCCACAGAAATGTTTTCAGTATTTTGAATATGCTTCTCCACAAAAATTTTGTGAAGGTACTGCTGTTTTTACAGACATGCATTCGATCACAATGTAGAAAAACGCATGAGTGATGAGTATCGGCAATTTTATAATTACATTTGCAGTTCTTTTTTATTTAATTTTGGAATATCAAATTACTTCCCTATTCATCTTTACTGAAACCAAAGCAAATTTCTTCTTTCTCCATATTTTCTTCAAACCAACTGATCCTTTTTATCTCTCAGGAAAATAGGACTTTCAGTCATAAATGAATTCTTAGTTTTTTTCTTGTTTTAGCTTTTGCTGCTATTTTCTGATGGATGACCATAACCATTAAAGCATAAGCAAGGAGACTGTACACACTGTGATTTCAGTTTTATTCACAACCATCTAGATGTTTTATTAGTTTGCATTCTGATGGTTTGACAATCTCTGTTTCCACCTCATGCTTTAAAAGTGAATGCTTCTCTCATGAACTTAAGTTAGAGAAGTTCACATCCCCTAGGATCCTGGCAGCTTTCAGCAATGATCTCAACTACATACAGTATTGACCTGTGCAGTAATTGCTATTAAAAATAATTCATTAAACAATTAACTCATATTCTTTCAAATGACAACTTCAGTTTTGTGGGATGAGTTTTTTGTTTGTTTGTTTCTTTCTTTCTTTTAGGAAGTCCTTCTGATCTCACAGATCTTCTAAAAGATAAAACATATAAAACAGAAAAAAAAATAATTACAACTTTTAGTAAAGGAATGTTATTTTTCTAAATAACTTTCTACACATTGTCTATGCCATTATCTTTGTTACGAATTCTTCATGCTTTTGGATGTTGGGGCTTTGTTGCTTTTTAGAGTTTTTTTCACAGTGCCATCAGATGACTTTAAAAAGAACTCACATGCACAGCACCATTTTTTCAGCAAATAATCTCATCTTCCGTTGTGGATACTGTCAACCAAACACCACATTGTGACCTTCTTATCTTCTTAGTGTATATTCTTATGGATTCATTGTCTATCCTATTTCACTGATGAAAAAAACTACAAAATTCTAGTTAGGGCATCCTACCACATAGATGTAGACTTGGCTTCCTAAGGTCGGTGGAAAGGGACTATTGTGACACTTAGACAAGGTCTTTCCTGTTGTGTAGTTTTTTAACCTGAACTTCAATGTTTTAAATTGCACTACGGTTTCCTGAAAAAAAATTAACTATTTCAATGCTTTAACTATTTTCAGAAATATTACTACTGAAACAAAGCAACCTACATATTCTTAGAACCATATTAGCTCCTGAAACTTCAGTAAAATATGTGAAAAACAAAAGGTAATTCTTAATAATAAATCTAAAAACCACCCGGATTTTACTACAATTATTTTTATTATTATTGTTGTTATTATTACTAGTAGTATTATTATTATTGTCTACTGTTATGTCACTCACTACATTTGGTTTGCAATTTTGTAAAGGACAAATGTAGGGTCCTTTTTGTTCTACATACATATATTGGTTTAGTTCATCCTTTTTTAGTTTTTATTCTAGCCAGCAGCAGGACTCTGAAATCTAGCTATGTCCTTTATGTTTGTGTTACTGTTCACAAGTCTGCTAATGAAAGGCATTTGTTCCAAGGGAAAAAAAAACACAAATATTTTAAATGGATATTATGTGTAGATATCTCTTAGTCCAAATTCTTTACAGGTATACCTACCATGTAATTAGTAACTGGGCCAAATAAACATATTTGGGTTATTTGTTACACAGATCAAAACATAAAAAAATATTTTTTGGACTTGGCACATACTCTAATTAGATATCAATGGACTGTATCAATGAATGTTTTCTTAGTTTAAAATAAAAGGGACTTTAACATGGAGTTTTCAACCCTAATATATTGGGAAGTTGCTGTTCAGCCAGATGACCAGACAAAGATCATATGCTGGATATTTTATGTTCCTGGTGCTACCAAGATAAGTTATGTCGAAGAGCACTAAATATAACTCCGGCTTCTATAATTTTTAAACAAATGAAAATAAACAAACAAACAAACAAAGAAAACACTTTAAAAGTTGAGTTGCTACTCAGGTTAATCCTCTTGAAACAGTATGCTGATCTTGGTCAGATTCCACTTTCAATTTTTATCATTTCACATTTATGGATAAATTAGAATAAAAAGCTGGAGAAAAATGTTGACTGTTGGTGTACTGTTAGTAATATAGGAACTTTGATTTCATTGGTAAGAAGCAACCTAATGGTTTACAAGAATCCTTTGATGGAAAATGGGATTTGTCATTTAAGTTTACTTCTTTATTTTTTTTTAATGAATTATTAATATAAAGCAATTAAAATATATACCGTCTTTGGCAAAAAAATATGGGAAAATTATCATTGGAGAGCAGTACTTTCTGACTTTTCGGATTATCAAATCTAATTATAGTGTCATAGAATCACTGAATATTTCAAGTTAGAAGGGATCCTTAAGGATCATCAAGTCCAACCCCCAGCTCTTCACAGGACTGCCTAAAACAGAATCATATGACTAAGAACTTAATCCAGATGCCCTTGAACTCTGCCATGCTTGATACCGTGACAACTTCCCTGGGAAGCCTATTCCAATAACTAACCACTCTCTCAGTCAAGAACATTTTAATATTGTCCAACCAGAACTTTGTCTGATGCAGATTCATTCCATTTTTTCATGTCCTATCACCAGTCACCAGAAAGGAAATCAGTGCCTTCCCCTGTGCCGCCTCTCTTGTGAAAGGTTTATACAGCAATGAGGTCACCCCTCAGCCTTCTCTTCTCCATTCTGGATTTCAATAATGTACACATTCATGTTTATTTTTACTTGAATTATTTTTTCTGGAAATAAAAAGTGCACTGTTGGAATTGTTAGTAAATATGTTAATGATGATGATAAGAAGAAAATACTTTGCAAAAAATGAAGCTTTTTCACAAGGAAACGTAATCTTTGATTAGTTTTTCCATTTAAAATTGTTTTTAAAAAAGATACAGAAACAAAACATTTTCATTGATAGAAGCCAATTTTGACTTTTACCAAACTTCTCAACTTTTGAATTGAGAAAGTAGGTTGTTTCTGGTTGAGTTGTTATTTTACCTTCACCATTTTATTTGGATTAAAAACCTGTTCCCCTCCCACTTGCATTCATGAATAAATTTATGAAGACCCATTTTCCAGTAATTCAGTTTAAAAAAAAAAAACAAAACAACCTTCATAAAATTATTACAATTTGAAATGGTTCTGAAACTCTCACTCAACACCAAAGGAAAGGAAAAATAAAAAACAAAAAAACACTCAGAATTAATATGAGGACCATAGCAAAGTTTTTATTTAAGTAGTGTATGCATTTGCAACTTTTTTTTTTTTTTTAAAGATTAAAAAAAGTCAGTCGTTATAAGGAACCGTGAAGGACAATTAACTGCAAGTTTTTAATTTTAATTTAAGACTATCCCCTAAAAGCATGACAAAAATATATTGATTCTGGTTTAACATCTCTAATTAACTGAGATGAAGAGACTACTTCTGCTCTTTGTAAACAAGTTGTAAAATGTTCCTCTCCCTTTATATTATTTTTCTTATTATTCTTTTTTTTTAGTGCAAGAATGTCAGATATCTTTATGCCAGCCAGAAACACCGCCCAGTGCCTAAGGCAAAGAAAAGCTAAGAAAATGTGTGGTCTGGACTGGTGCCAGCTCTGTACACCAACAAGTAGCTCATTTTTAGCATGTTGGACAAAGCACTTCTTTCATGAAGAAGCAGCCGGCTACACTCTCCCCCGCTTTCCTAGCTGAAAGTCCCCTAACACATCATTTTCACTGACTGTTCAACACAGTGCTATGTCATGATGGATACTGAGAAGTCATAAGCAGCTTCTTTCATTATAACTTGTCTGTCTGCAGTGTGAGGCACCATAACTTTAAAGATCATTTTGACACATAGCTGGGATAAACGGTTAACTGGTGCCTTAGCATTCCTTGAAATGGTAAATAGAATATAAGGGCAGTGCGAAACTCCAAAACCTCACAATTCACTCACAAATCTTGAATTAAGAAGTTCTGGAATTCATTGTCACATGAAGGTAAAGAGAATTTAAAAGCCCGTGACTGGAAAACAGGTGAAATCAAACAATATTTTCTTTTTCTCTTTGAGTTATGGTCATTCTTATAGTTTGAACAGGAACTGCAAGAAAACCTGAGAAAATAATCAAACGCCAACAGTTTTATAGTAATAATGTTGATGTTTTTCCCAAGAGCACAGCAAGGATTGTGGCTCTATTGTGCTTGATGCTGAGCAAACATAAAAAGTACAGACTTTGCTCTCCAGGGCTTATGAATGAGTTTGTATTTCTTTTTATTCCCATATACTGTGACAGATATATTTTTGCACCAAGCTGTTTTTCTTATTTATTTATTTTATTTTATTTTATTTTATGCACCAAAAGAGAGGGAATTAGCCATACAGATGGGTACACTGGTAGTAAGGATACTGCTTAGTACAAACTTCACTCACTGGAGCTGAACCCAAAATAAGTAGGTTTCTTCCCTGAATAACATTAAGAAAAGTCATTCTTTCTCTTTATCATCACCCTATGTACTCCTTCCTTTAAGGGTTGCAGAGAGTACAAATGGCTTGTCTGCAGTTTCTGGGCACTTGGTGTGTCAGGTGTGCTAAGAAAGATTCATTCCCGCTGCTCCACAGGGGAGGGTATTGCATAGTAATGAGATCAGTTAATGTCAGTCATGTCTTGTCCCAGATTTGGTCAGGCAAACACGTACATCTCACATATAAGAAGTATAAATATAGAAGAGAAACAGTATTTTACTGTTTGTAGATGGCATAACAGGACTGAAAACAGACCTCTAACAACTGTATAAAGCCAAATACTCAAAAGGCAAACAGTATCAGCTTGGAATGACTGACATATGCATTATAATCCAGACTGTAATTATATAGCCATTTAATATTTCTTTTTTCCTTGAGACAAATCTGTCCGAGAGACAAAGAATAGAGTATGTGCACAAAATAACTAGCTAGCTAGTAAATTATTTTTTAATTTCGTAATTCAGTACATCATCCATATCCTATGTACAGGACACCATTTCAATTGTATGCTGAATTCAGAATTATTAACTTCCTTTGGGGTCTTTTTGTAGTATACACATCATTGTGCTATCTGAGTAGGTCACAAACATTATTTTGCATACACAACACCACTTTGAGGAAGGATAATACTGTTATACCCATCTGAAATACAAGGAGCTTAATACCAGAATATTGAAATGTCCATTAACTCTGGATGATCCCATTTGATGTGCCTGCAGTCCAAATTTTTAGCATATTTAGCAGATCATAACATTTCATCTGTTCAAACAGCAGCTTGAGCAGACCTCCTCTGAGCTTCACTTTTTGTTCTGCTGTTTCTGCCCTTCTGCTCCTCTTACTCCTAATTTAACACAGTCAGCATCTCTCTGCTTCTTGGCTCCTTGCATTTAAGTTTGTCCTTTTCTCCTTTCCACCCACACTTTGCAACTTGTTTAGCAGTAAGAAGATGGTGAACACAGTATCAAAGTGAGTTTTTGGCTAGATTTTTGGCAGCGGTGACATTTTGCTGAGCTCCATGACAGCTGCCCAGCCTATGCTTGTTACAGAGACACAGTAGATGCTGTAGTCTGGCCCTGGATGAGTAAACACTGACTATAATACTGTACAGCAGGTGGCCATAGACAGCACCTAGGACCCATTTAATACCCAAGTGGCCCTTGCCATTTCAGTCACTTCAGGCCCACCATTTTCAATTCAAAGTACTGAAACATCGTGAGGGCTGTGTTGCAACCCATCAAATGATGTTTATGACGAGTGAGACTAAGTTATCTGTGGCATGATATGGGTGAACTAGAGCATATATAAGAGGTTTCAAAAATGAAACTTCCTGAAGTAATGTTACAAGACTGAGCATGGTGGAATGGACCAAATGTATGGACTCAACCATATTGCCCAACGATATTGGTCATAGATACCTTTGACCCCTTCAGCTGTGTCTAAACACAATCTCAGAGATCACTGATTTGTGTGAACCAAAACCATGCCAGGGAGCATGCTAAAAATGGATGCAAATAGAATGAAAGAAATGGATCCACTACTCAGCCTATCAGCCTATCCCCATGTCCTTCTGCGTCTATTTTTTATTTCTTTTACAGTGTGTGTGTACTTTTACAGTTTGATCAGAACGTATGAGAGAAGAGAACACAGAAAGCACTCAAAAAATCATCTGACAGCTTCAAATAAATATGTTCCAGCCTCTTTACCAGAAAAAGTACGTCAGGCACCTTCCTGCCTATATCACTTCACTTCAGTGTATTAAATCTCCAGTAGAGCCTCTCGCATAAATAGAATGTGATGTTACAGCTTATTAGAATGGTAAAGTCAGCCACTGCATTGATTTACTATTTTGTTTTAAATACATTGTAGATGTTTTTCTTTAGCTATGCTCAGAATTCTCTTTTTCAAGAGAGAAAGAACAGAGTGAAGCAAGCTTTTCTAGAATAATGGGGATAGCTACATGACAAAGGAGAAACTGCAAAACAACAGACACTGAAATCAAGAAAGGAAGGAAGAATCTTTAGTTCTTAATGTAGTCTACTGCATAAGTCTTTTATTCATTAATGAAGTAATTGCAAATATTGACTCAGGTTTATTCTCATGTCATGATTTGATGGGTGAAAAGGGGTGAAAGAAAGGGACAGAAGAGAGTTGTTTAAGGCTGTCTGTACAATCTTTGCATGGCTTTGGCCATGTTCCAGATACATTACAGAAATCTCAGAACTGTTCCTTTTCCTTGTGTTCCTTTTAGTTTCATTCTATTTTTTTCCCTTTTGCTCTCCTTTTTTTCCTGTCAGTCTTTTTCCATTTTCATTTTTTATTTCTCTTTTTCTTCCTTTCCATCCATTCATTTTTCCATTTTNATATCAAAATCTTGGACCACAAAACAGGAAAAAGATTTTGTACCAGCCTGCCCTTCCCTTCCCTGCCCTTCCCTTCCCTTCCCTTCCCTTCCCTGCCCAGCTCTGCCACTTCTCCTCTTCTGCTTCTTCTTCTTCATCTTGCAATCACTCTGTGTATTCCCAAGAGTACATATACCCAAATGCACACACAATGCAGTTTCATGATGCACCAACCCTCTCACCCCTGCAAACATCACTCTGAACTCACACTGGCACTAAGGAACAGTCTTTGTAGGATTCAGGTGTACCACCTTTTACAGCTTAGACATGTGTCATGATAGAGAAATTCTATTTGAGAAAAATTGTTATTAAGATGAATTCCATTTTGGCAGTATGCATAGTCCCTTGGTTAATGAATTCATTGACCAATGCCTTCATAAATTACTTACCTCACTGTGGACTTTACGAACATTTAGGATTTCTAACAGCAACAATTATTAATTATGGATTATTTTTCATTTTCCCATTTTCCAACACATCACTAATTGTGTCATGCGTAAACTGAGATGCTTCCAATAGCACTGGGTAAGCAGAGATTATTTGAAATGGACATATATAGATAAAATTGCATAATTATAATGCTAAGTATGTAAATGTAAAAGTCATGGATTCAACTTAGAAATTAAAGATGCTTAAAATTTGGTATTAGAAAATTAACCTTATTAATTTTGGACCTTTCCTGAACTGCCTAGTTCTTGATGAAATTTCAGGGATATTTGTAGACAGATGGGGTGTGTCTGAAATTGTATTATTTCTGTATATTAAAATTAGTTATATAGCCCTGTTTTCAATGAGTCAGGCACCATTCAACCTTTCTAAATCAATTTCAAAATGGAGAAAGGAAACCTATTGGAAAAAAAATAAACCTTCATAAAATATGCAGAGAAGAAAATTGACATAAAAGGCTGGCAGAAGCACAATCATCCTCTTTGAAAGACCAGAAATGTAAATAAAGGCATCGTTCTTCCCAATGTAAATTACACTCATGAAATATGGATGTTAGCAACATTATATTGAACATATGAAGATCAGTATACATCTTCAGGTGATTTTCAAAGGTGATTAAAATCAAATAAGTGTCTGTATTTTTGTACATCATCACATGGTACATCCATTTTTATGTTCTTGGCTATAATTTCTAATAAATATAAATTAGGGGATTAAAAAGTAAAATAAAATAATAATTCCAATCCAAAACTGGATGTGCATTACGTATGACTATATTAGCTTTGGTAATAAGAACATTTTAATCTATTCTATGGATTTCAGATTTTTATTTTTTTTTTTTTTTTTAGGGTGGCAAAGTTTATGCAGTGTTTTGGAAATATGTCTAAGTGCCATTGCTGGTAGATTTTTGGTAATAGCTTTAACTCAACAAACAAAATGTTTATTCTTATATGCAAAGGGACTAAGTGTTTACTGCATATGTGTACTTGCATTTGAATTTAATAATATCAGCTCTTTATATATCAACCTCTTTGCACAGATCTACTAATTATGCAGATTGTTTTAAAGCTATGTTGGCAGAAAAATAGAGGACCTCACATTAACACATTTTTAGAACTATGCAGAAATACTATCAAAGAAAAAAAACAACAACAAAAAACAGCCAAAAACCCACCCTGTTTCCAAAGAGCTATAATGCAAAATACTTAACAAAATAAAGAAGAGAGAGAAAACAAATGTTTCTACATTTTGATTCCTGGCCAGACTTGTCATATTTCACTATATTTGGCATATGTGTCATTTGACATGTTTATTTTTTTGTATTATTTTAAGTTTCTTAATTTCAGAATTAGTGCTATAAATATTTACTTTCTCTGAGAATTTAGGGATAATTTTTAATTCCTAAAAATGAGATTTTAAAATAAATCAGAGCCCAATTTGCTTTTTTGACAAATAATTTTCTTGGATACAAGTTTTATAAAGCACCAAACAGGCATTGTTCTAAGTCACTTCATGTGAGTAAGAAAACTTAATTTTATTTTAGTAAAAAAACAAATAAAAACCAACCAAGCAAACAAAAAAACCCAACTAAAAACAAACAAACAAACAAAACAAACCACCCAAAAGACTGATGGGTCTTATTTATTCTGTACTTGGTTTCTACTTGGGTGAGAGGATTATTGGCCCAGATCACAAATATCTGTTCTGGAAAGCACCTAATAATATTAGCAAATTGAAGGTAAAAGAGATGGTAATATTTTGCAGGCCAAAGAACGCTCTTCATCTTTTTCCACTATATCTAACAGAATCTGCAGGAATGGATGTTAATTTGTTGTTTCCTTTTGTCATTGAACACATTGCATTGCATTAAACATATATAGAATCATAAATCAATGTCAGCTGTTTGAGAAGGCTAGATACATTTTTTTTAATTCTTAATTTACTTAAATAGAAGCTGTTGGATCACATGCCATCCAATCCAACACTTTTGTGCTTAGTTCCTCTTTGTCCTGATCTATAAACCTTTCCACATAATATATTGTCTAAATTACATATTCTTTTTAACTAGTCTTCAAAGTCTACATTAATATTTCCTGATCTCTCTATGTTAAATCTGTCACATAATCTCCATTGATTTTTTTTCCATTTTCACACATTTTCTTAGACATCAACAATTTTCCCATCTCATTTTGTATAATATGCTCGGTAGAGACCTGTAAGTCTACAATGAAAGGCTGATTCATTTTATCTTTCTGGGAACAAACAAACATATAATCAACAGCAAACACAGATTTGACAGTAATTTGGGTATAGCCTTGGCAGAATTAAATTGCAAATCATTTTTGTGAACCATATTTTGTATTGTTTGTGCTGGAAATTTTCAACAGGCTACCCACAGCCTTTGAAGCTGACCAAAAGCCTGTTTCTGAGAGGATTATCTTAAAAGTGGAATTAAATGCTGAAACTCATAGAGTAGCAAAGCCACCATTTTCAGTTTTATGGTGCTCATATCACTTTTATGTTTGATTTACACCCCAATTACTAGGAAATTCCAGATGAGCAGGTTAAAAAATGTTGCAGTCTGTTCGGGAAAAATGATGGAGATCCTAATCCAAACTGTGAGGATCACAAAAGCTGCATTCAAGTTCATGTTAGCAATTCCCTCTTGACTTAAGTAAAGGTTCACATTGACAGAGAAGCACACTCTGCATTATATGCTGAGAGCCTTAGAGGGTATAAATGTGAGTGCCTTTCACTGAAAGAGAATGGGGAGTTATGCTTGTCTAATTCACAGAACAGACAAGAAACATGATTTGCCCAGTCATAATTAAGTGACACAATTCTGTGTCAAGAACTTAAGAATGGTAAATGAAAACAAAATAATTATTTTTTATGTATAACTGATATTCTTAGTAAAGCATTTGTTTCTAGCATTTGAGAATGGATAACATACAGAAAACCATTAATTTTCAAAGTCTGTTCCTGTTCTCTAGCCTCACTTCAATATCTTACTTGTACAAGTAGATATTAAGGGGAGTGATATGTCTAAGGAAAAAGATCTGAGCTCTTTCATCCTTTCTTGGTGTGCGGTATCCTCATGTGACAGGTAAAAATTGCAAGAAACAAGATCCAGATCTTCTACTGCTTATAAGAGTGCCTTACCAATTAGGAATAAGGATAAATTTCATTATTCTTCTGTCCTTCTGTTATTTTCCATATGTCGCTAGTATCTAGTTTCATTGGTAAATGCCATTTCTTAAATGTCATCTAAGCACAACACGAAAAAATATGACAGCCATTCTCTTAGCTTTCCTGTATCCAAAGTTCTATCTTCAAGCCTTTGTAAAAACAGCAACTTTTAAGTGTATATTAGTTTCATTTTAATTTCTTGTGCTTGTCTGTAAGAGACAAAATCAAATCTTGATGAGTTGTTTGGATAAGCCTGGGGATGAAAGTCATCTTCATTTGATCTCGCACACATAGATTGAATGCATTACATCAAAAAAAAAGCACCACACAGTTTGCATATTTTGTAGCCTGACTTTCCATTTTACTTATCTATAAGCCTGCATTATTTAGTTAGTGAAAAAGTACATCGTATTCAACAGTAACACCTGAGGAAAGAAATTAGCAATTTTCTAATATTAGGAAAAACTGAACTGTCTTTAGAAAAGTTATTCAATATTCCGTAAGTTAAAGAATGTTTTCGTCTTTATGCAATTTTTTTGGTATCTGTATGATTCAGCAAATGATGTCCTTTGTTGCTAAAGTTATAGGCTGATTGTGGCTAATCAACTGTGATTGCAAGATCATAGCAAAAGTTTTGGCAGTTTGGCTGTGGGTATTTTCATATAAAATTATTGTTCCTGATCTAAGCTCTTAATTTAATACATATTGCTAACAAACGGAAGATCTGTAGCCCATCAGGAGTTATTTTACTTGCTACAGGAAAAGGGTATTACACCAAACTGAACAGAGAAATTTCTTCAGTGTGAGCAGAACCCAAGTTCAAGGACCAGGACACTGTTGGTGTTGGGATTTTTTTTGTTTGCTTGTTTGTTTTTTTGTCGTGTTTTATTGGGGTTTTTTGTTTTGGTTTGTGTTGGTGTGGTTTTCTTATTTGTTTGTTTTTTTGGTGATTTTTTTTTTTTTTAAATTTGCTTATGGCTGCAGTCATCACTAATAGAATGATCTCAAAATCGTTTGATCTGTAAAGTTACACCAGACAGGTTGTTCTTATTTCCATTCTCTTATTCCTTGTTTTGGAACATTTGGCATGACTATTCAAAGTGATTGATTAATGTATGGTTAAAAGGATTACAGAAAAGGCGGCAGCTGAAAATAATACCTGCATGCTAATATTTTCTTAAGATGACTTATATCCCATCTCTGCTAGATGAAAGATCAATATTTTAATAATAATGATTAATATTTCATGATGATGTAATGCATGATGCAAAGAAGCCATTTCCTGATACCTAGTGGCTGGCTGCAATATTTCAGGGCCTGAGACAGACTCACAAATATAGCAGTCTCCTACAAAAAAATTATTACTCTTCTGTAGTGTTAAGAATACATTCCAGAGAAAAACAAATAAAATTTAATATCTATATAAAATAAGATTTTAATTGAACATTCTCAGGTTTATTGTGTTAAACTTAAAACAGCTTTTTACCCTTTACCTCGCAAAGAATGATACAATGAGAGAGAAAGAAGCAGCACTTCATTTCCAAATTTCTAATAAGTTTATAATAAGAAATATGTAGTAATAATAGTACTATTTTGAGACTAGATTTAACTGACTTTTTTTTCTTCACTAGAAGAATCTTTCATACAAGTAAAGGTAGAGATATCACATTGACTGTGTGGGTGTCTCAGATTCTTACTAGAGAGAACCCCAACTGAGAAATCTCCAAGGTTTTTACTGGCATGTTTGTATATCTGTGTTGTTTTCTTTTTTTGACTTGTGTTTACAGCTTTACAGATCTGTTTTCTCTGGCATGGCCCTTTTTTCTTTTACAAGTTGTTAAGTCCAACTTTCAGAAACTAATTTTTAAAGCTTAAGTTTTAGCTATCTGAAAGTAGTTTGCTTATTACTAAATAGGCCATACGACAAGTCTACACATATTCTCCTGTCTTCTACAGCTCTGGTTACTCTGATTTCTGCTCCATTAATCTTCTCCCTATCTCATTCTGTAGCTATTAGCTAATAAAGTGAAAAATTAGAAAGGACTACTCAAAAATATTGAATGGAAAAAGCAGAAACTGGATTAAACTGATGCAAGTTTATCTACTCAAATATTGTTAGTGTAATTACACTAATCAAATTTTAGATGACTACAAAGTAGATGTCTGGAGATGATAGTCACAGTAGGCTGACTTCCTTTATAGACAGGCAAAAGAAAAAGGCACTTTCAGGTTACTGTTGATTTAGCTTGGTTTAGATATCTACTTTAGAATAAGAATCATGCTCTTGACTCTGCTCACTGTATTGACCACATCTTTATTGACACATAGTCAATATAGTAAGCAGTCAAGTAGCCAAGGATGAAGACCTCAAACATAGATTTAGATATCAAAAATTGGAGTGAAATTTATATTCTTATTTTTGATTTCTGGGAAAGATGAAAAATTTAAATAGTAAAATATATTCCCATCTGCCCTGTCCTATTCAAATATTTCTCCAAGTAAGAGAATTATATTATCTTTGTATATATAAAGATACATATAAGAATGTAATAATGAGCATCCAAAAATCAGCTTTGCAACAAGAAATTCGAAGTTATGGGTCTTTCATTCTTAATTTTCTAATTGCACATCTTGTCTGTCAATGTAAAAGAATTGAGATAATGGTATGATGAGTCAGAAGTAACAGAGTTGGCTAACAGACACACTGAATACAACTTTTATTTTACCTGTCTCTTTTATTGGTACTCTGTGATGCTTCTTCCCGTCAACAATTCATAGCTTGGCAACCTCACCCTCAGATCCAAAGGAACTCTTTGGACATCTGCATGACATCATAAGGGTGGTATTATGTCATAAAGTTTGTGTGATAATCATTAAAGTACTCAACAACAACATAGAACATAATTATTTTCTCATCATATCTTTGCAGCTCTTTTCTTGTGAAAAAGGATTGAGGGTCAGTGGCAGGACAGAGATGTGAGTAAGAAGAGGAAGATTAGAAGAAGAGTATAAAGACCTGTATTGCGTATACGCATGTTTGACTTAGAAGCCTCATGTTGAAGAGCTCAGCTAAAAGGTTAGGATTAAATCCCTGCTTCTGAGATTGTTACAGAATTTCTGCATTAAATATAAAAACATTCCTTTGATCAAGGGCTGTAACTTCATCTCCAAAAGACAGGTCTAACTACAAGGCTGAAGATTCATACTGCTTCCTTACTGCTGATTTAAAATCAAGACATCAGCTCAAGATCTAAGTGATCTTGAGACAAATTAGTTGCACCCTAAGCCAACATACTGCTTCACAGGGTATGGACAACATTTAGTGTAGTTTCTTTGCTCCAGATGAACTGAAGCCAGAACTATGTCCCTGATATTTTTAGTACTGCAACAGTAGGCACTAACACTGCATCCAAATTCTATCAAGGTGTAGCAGGGGGAGATCTGAAAGCTTGATTCTCTAATCCTCAAATTAAGAGGCTTCCTGGACCATGCTGATACTCTTTTCCTGGCACCTAAATTACTTTCTCAACCTGCACTTTCAGTCCAGATGACATGTAAGGGCGACAACACGGGTATATTTTTAAGTAGCTCATAATTGCTAAATTGATATGATGATTCAAGTGCTTCAAAGATAGCCACATGGTTAAACTGAAGCCCCTAACCCAAGAAAAATTCCGTAGCATTTTCAGTGTCTAAAGCAATGGTTTCACAGTATCATGGGTTTTTTTACCTATTTATGTCTTCAGAGAAAAGAGGAATTTTCTGAATGTTTCATCGAAATTTGAATTAATAAAGAAAAGATGTAATGGAATAAAAACTCTGCATATTTATGCCATAACAGAATTTCTGTAATAACTGTTATAATAGTAACTAATAATCAGTATAATAAGAGAAACAACATTTTGATTTTAATTCTGCTTTTAAGACCTCTCTCTGTTCCCCTAAGGTCTTTGTTTAATTTAAGAAGAAATTGCTCACAAATTTAAAAATAAAGTTATATAGTAGGCTATCTAGTTTCATACAGGCATGCAAGACATTTTATTGCAACTGCGTAGTTCTTTGCAAATGGAAAGAGACCACCTCTTTAACAAAGACATAGTGGAATATCTAGGCTGAATTTTAGCTGTCTGATGGATATATAGTAGACCATCACACATACTTTTATTTTTCACTGCTTTACCACTCAGTGCCTATTTGCATTTACAACTTCTATTTTTTTTTTTTTTTTCAGTCTAAATCTAATGTTACTGTTAAGGAGGAAGAGGGACAGGAAGAATGGGATACCTACCAATAGGCTGCTAGAATATGGCTGGGTCACCTCTAATCATATCATTGTGATCATAAGGATGTGTTCAGGATATTCACAGCTCTCAAGGGACTGAAAGGGGATCTAATAGAAAGCTTGTACTACAATGGCTGAAGAAGATTCTGCAGGTTCTGAGTGGAGTTTCATACTGTGTTTTCTGTCCAGATACCTAGCACTAGAGGAGGGGTCCTTTAAATAATCATCTTATGAGGCAAAGAAGCTGGGTATTTAATATTAATATAGTTTCTAAGGAAAAGAAAGAGAATAACATCAAGGCTTCTACTGCATTATGACTCAGACTCTCCAACAGGTACAGCAGGAGCAGTCTGTCATACTTTCTTATGGTCTGTTGACAACAGCAAAGGTATTGCCCAGATCATAATTCATTCTGTAGTTATATGAGTATTCTGGTCCTTTGTTACGTACAAAAGCAAATCAGTTAAAAAGTGTTGACAACACATACACACATACACAGAAAAGATTACAAGGAAATTAATAGCATATTTAAAGTCAGAAAGTTTTAGTTTCACAGTGTCTAAAATATCAATCATTAAGTTGCTTTTAACCAACTCCGTGAAATACTCACAGAACAGATCATTATTGCTTACTTTATTTTAACTTTATAATCAGCTAGGAACAAATACTTCAAACTTGCCCATAAAATCTTAATGGAAATCAGCCACTGGAAAAAAAAAAAAAGAAAAAAAAAAAAGAAATAAACAAAAAAGAAAAAGATACATGAAAACAAGTCAAAGCAGAATTACACAAAAAAGAAACTAGATGAAGAGACACTTTCATAAGCGCAGAGTGTAAAGCAAATACTTTCGGGAACTTGAGTAATAATGCATTTTGTCACCTTTGATGAAATTAAAAAAACACCCAAGGCACATACTGGAAAACAGTATAATGCCTTTTACCATCGGGTCTGCCACAACTGAACTATTAAAACGAAGTCAGGACAATGTAACAGTAACCAAACACCAATTTATATTCATAATGAAATGTTCATGAACATCAATCTACTTATAATTTTCTGGTGAAGGACTTTGAGTCCACAGTTAATTTTTGATTATAAAATTTACTTAAATTTGTACTCAGATAAATATTCATATATTATAGATGGCTAGTATGAACAAGTTAACCCACTAATTTGAAAACTTGTGTTTCTAATCAGTCATCACAAACTGGAATATTAGAAGGAAAGGACAAAAAAAAAAGATGTTAACAAAATTATCTCTTTGATGCAGTTTTTCTCAGCACTTGGAAGAAAGATTGGAAGTAATTTGTTTTAATTTACTGTGAATAGAGTATAATCTAGAAAATTTTAGTGGGTCTCTTGGTTCACATTATATGTGGAACAAATGTTATTTAAACATAATCTGTAACACTGAATTGCAAGTCCCTCTTTTTTCCAGATATTTAACCTTTCATATAATTACTAGTATTGTTCCTGAGAGGTCTAAACAACCTGCAATGTCTTCATTGTTCCATTACCTAAAAGGAAATGAGTTAAATAATTTCTGATTATTTCCTGTTAAAAATTATGAAATGGTTTAGAAGAATATAATCAAACAAAGGGGGGAATACTACCTAATAATTCTGATACATTTGAAAAAAGGATTTGTTCACTAAAATGAATCTGTAATAAATTCTGGTTTGATAGCATGTCATAATAACATTAACTAAATCGCTCTTACTTTCTCTTTCTTTCTGTCTCTTTTTCTCAATAGTATTTTATTTTCCACTGAATTAAAGGGAGGAAATCGTATTAGAATATTAATATTAATTATTTTTAATCTGGTAATGTCCTTAGGCAGATTCATCTTTAGGTCCTATTATCTTCCATTTAAATCATATATCCTGAAAAATACTGATGCAATGTTTTATTTCTACATATAAAAAGAAGATACTGATCCATGAAAGATTAAAAAAAAAAATAAAAATAAAAAATCAGCTTTTTGAGAATGATACCAAAGAACTTGTACCAAACAGAATCAATCATATCTTCAAGAGATTCCATAGCATTCATTTTGGGATGCATAGCTGAATATTCAGGAATCGTATCAACTGTGTATATTGATAGATTTTCTTTAAAGTGTTAATACTAAAAATACTGAAAAGGCTCTTAACTGCTGATGTTACATTTTATTGTCAGATAATCTGCAATATGATGACCTGTGTGGATCAGAAGTTCAAATCAGCTAGGTCAGATCAAACCAAAATGAAAGCAGTATTAGAAGTCCTCACTGCTCGCTATTTCACCTCAGAGACAGGTCCTTCACTTCACTCTTGTTTTCAGTACAACAATGTTTAGTGGCTTACTGACTAGTGAATAATTCTAAGTAGTGTGCTGGAGACCCTTGGAAACTCTCTGTGTATCACCTTCGCATCTTCATTACGTCTCCCTCCTGTTCTTGGGAATACATACTTGCATACAGACTTGGAAGTCCTCCTGCTCTCAGATCTCAGGAGAGGACTGGTGCTCCACTCGCTGCTGGAGGACTGTGCATTTATTCAGTATGATTAAAAAAGCAGAGAGCAACTAGGTGGCCTTTCTGCCCCTGCTCAGCTGCGACTTCCAACATAAGACAATATATGGCAAAAGAGGAAACACAAACAAAAGATACCTCATTTGTCACCATTAGCATGAGATAATTCGTATATATTTCAAGCTGTTTCAGTGTCTGCATCGAATTTGTCACCAGTGTAAATGTTTATCTGCCTCCTGATAACACTGTCTCCTCAAACTGAGCATTATAAACCCCATCTACAGAGAACTGATTAAAGTACTTGATTTAAAGCTATTCTTAATGAAACATGAAAGCTTATCATAACAGGATATGAAGTCAGAACAGATGATTATTTTAACCTTTGTAGTTTGGAAAAACAAATATTAGTAAAATTAACTTCTAAAAAGCTCAGGCCTTATGAAAAGGTCATTTGTTTTGTTTCCTTGAGGAAACGAAAACCTGATCGTAGATTAAGCAAATTACATATAAGCTTGAATTACTTTTTTAATTAAATGAGACGTTACACTTGCAAGTCTGTTTTACCAAGGTATTGTCTTGGTCCTGGAGGCAGCTCCAGGCCTGGCTGTCCCTACCCAACCCCCTGGGTCTCCTGACACCCTGTCTACAGCCCAGAACATAATTTCGGTCCCTCAAGGCCATCAGCCCCTGCGCTAGAGATGCCACAGCAGGGCTGGTAGCCAGCTCCCCACAGCCCTGTCCTACCCAGCCATGTACCCTGATGAACCAGGCCCACCTGCAGGCCTTTGCCCCAGCACCACCTTGCCTCATGCTCTTCCAAGAGAGGTGCTCAATTCTTGGATCTGCCTTGGTGTCCCCTCCTTACCCCTTGCAAGGTAGGTGGGATGGGCCCTGGCTACCCGTCCTGGCCCTCACAGTCCCAAGGGACACCCCAGCACCTCTAGTGCCCCAGCGCCAAGGAACTTCTGGCACTTGTGATGCCTTGATACTGGTAATGTGCTTGGATGCTATTCAGAGAACACAAAAAAAGTCATAGCTCCTTTTGAGCCAAGCAAGTTATACTGACTTGGAATCTTCGAATCACTTATGTTGGAAAAGACCATTAAGATCGCTGAGTCCAACCATAAATGTAACAGTGCCAAGTTCACCACTAAACCATGTCCCTAAGAGCCAAAATACCTCTAGGGGTAGTTACTCAACCACTTCCTTGGGCATCCCTTTCCAATGTTTGATAACCCTTTCAGTGAAGAATTTTTTCCTAATACTCAATCTAAACCTCCCCTGGTGCAACTTGAAGTAATTTCCTCTTGTCCTATCACTTGTTATTGGGGAGAAGAGGCTGACACCTACCTTGTTACAACCTCCTTTCAGGTAGTTGTAGAAAGCCATAAGATCTCCCTCAGCCTCCCATTCTCCAGACTAAACAATCCCAGTTGTCTCAGCCCCTCCTCATAAGACTTGTTTTTCAAACCCTTCAGTGAGTTCATTGCTCTTCTTTGGACGCGTTCCAGCATCTCAGTGTCCTTCCTGTAGTGAGGGGCCCAAAACTGAACACAGTATTTGAGGTTGTACTATTTACTGTGGGCAATTCTCCTGGACTTTGTGCCATTCGAAAACTTCATCTCTAAAAACTTTATGGGCAGTGACTACTATTCTTCCACATATACTGATTACTGCTGAGTCAAGGCTTTTGTCACCTTGCCAGAAACTTCCAAGTTTGCTGCAGTACTTCCTGGGATACAGTTGATACTCAGTTTTTTTTGATGAAATATATGTTGTACTGCAAGGTTAGGTTGAGAATCACTATTTCTGACTGAATGGTTACAAAGAACCGTAACTTATTATGCTGATCTTCTTCAGGAAATGTAAATATATACTCGAAGCATGCCCGTAGTGATAATTCCCTCAAAGTAATGTTTTAGGGAAGGCATCAGTACTAGCAGAAGAAAAATTTATGAGACAACGAGAATAACCTTCCACACTTTAGAATAAGAATGTATTTTTCACTTAGCTTTTAGACTAAAGTTGGCAATACTTTCTTCACTTGCATTAAATGTCTAAAAATAGAATAACATAAAGATGAGATTAGAGAAATAACAAGCAATAAAATTTTAAATTTGTTCTTCTATGAGGAGAGAACTGAAGTACTCATGAATGGCAATATTAAGTTTATTATTTGTCACTAGTACTTGGAAAATATATGACATGATTCAACCATATGTTTGAAAATTGCAAAGGAATTGAAACACTATGTAGATATTTGTGCAGTAGACACTAAAATCATTAGACTAGCTTTCTAGACTGCCTTTCTGAAACCACTGCTACATAGCTCCCAGGTTTGGAAAATATTTCTGGGGGTATAACTATTGTCACTTGCATTTGGTGTATTAAACATTCAGTAGTCTCCTGCTGTGAGGGGATTTGTATTCAGAAACTCCTGGAGACTGGTCAGAAAAAAACATATTTTTCATACCAGATCAGAATTGCTGTGACTGCAAATCTCATTCTGGTGTAATATAAATCTAGTTTTTATAAAGCTATCATCTTCAGAATGATACCTTTCTAAAAAAATAAAATATTCCTCATACCTCATGGTGGTAACATTTCCTAAAGCTCCAGTAATTCATTCAGTGGTGTGGAACAATTACATTCTTGCCCCCTAAAGACACAAACAGTTACTATTTGCACAAATTAACAACTCTTTAAATAAGAAGCACATAGTCTGTAAACATTCCAGAAAACCAATTATGATAACTGAATTTTTCAGATCATTACTGAGGCTGCTGAAAAGTACTCGGCTCGGTACTCGCCATCACGGCATAGAAGTGTTTGTTCTGTTTGTTGAAGTTTTCAGAATGTCTTAAAGTGGAAAAAAGGCTGTTTATTTTTTCTGGCAACTTTATGTACCCTGTCTAGGATGCTACCCGGGAGAACATAAAACACATACACGTGATATATATAGATATCTATATATATTTAAATACAGTGAAACTTATAACACAGCGTTCAGTATTCTGTGTTGACCAAAATAATATGCAGACCTGTAGACATTCCTTTGCCCTGTGTTCTCTCNATCTGCCTTGGTGTCCCCTCCTTACCCCTTGCAAGGTAGGTGGGATGGGCCCTGGCTACCCGTCCTGGCCCTCACAGTCCCAAGGGACACCCCAGCACCTCTAGTGCCCCAGCGCCAAGGAACTTCTGGCACTTGTGATGCCTTGATACTGGTGATGTGCTTGGACGCTATTCAGAGAACACAAAAAAAAGTCATAGCTCCTTTTGAGCCAAGCAAGTTATACTGACTTGGAATCTTCGAATCACTTATGTTGGAAAAGACCATTAAGATCGCTGAGTCCAACCATAAATGTAACAGTGCCAAGTTCACCACTAAACCATGTCCCTAAGAGCCAAAATACCTCTAGGGGTAGTTACTCAACCACTTCCTTGGGCATCCCTTTCCAATGTTTGATAACCCTTTCAGTGAAGAATTTTTTCCTAATACTCAATCTAAACCTCCCCTGGTGCAACTTGAAGTAATTTCCTCTTGTCCTATCACTTGTTATTGGGGAGAAGAGGCTGACACCTACCTTGTTACAACCTCCTTTCAGGTAGTTGTAGAAAGCCATAAGATCTCCCTCAGCCTCCCATTCTCCAGACTAAACAATCCCAGTTGTCTCAGCCCCTCCTCATAAGACTTGTTTTTCAAACCCTTCAGTGAGTTCATTGCTCTTCTTTGGACGCGTTCCAGCATCTCAGTGTCCTTCCTGTAGTGAGGGGCCCAAAACTGAACACAGTATTTGAGGTTGTACTATTTACTGTGGGCAATTCTCCTGGACTTTGTGCCATTCGAAAACTTCATCTCTAAAAACTTTATGGGCAGTGACTACTATTCTTCCACATATACTGATTACTGCTGAGTCAAGGCTTTTGTCACCTTGCCAGAAACTTCCAAGTTTGCTGCAGTACTTCCTGGGATACAGTTGATACTCAGTTTTTTTTGATGAAATATATGTTGTACTGCAAGGTTAGGTTGAGAATCACTATTTCTGACTGAATGGTTACAAAGAACCGTAACTTATTATGCTGATCTTCTTCAGGAAATGTAAATATATACTCGAAGCATGCCCGTAGTGATAATTCCCTCAAAGTAATGTTTTAGGGAAGGCATCAGTACTAGCAGAAGAAAAATTTATGAGACAACGAGAATAACCTTCCACACTTTAGAATAAGAATGTATTTTTCACTTAGCTTTTAGACTAAAGTTGGCAATACTTTCTTCACTTGCATTAAATGTCTAAAAATAGAATAACATAAAAATGAGATTAGAGAAATAACAAGCAATAAAATTTTAAATTTGTTCTTCTATGAGGAGAGAACTGAAGTACTCATGAATGGCAATATTAAGTTTATTATTTGTCACTAGTACTTGGAAAATATATGACATGATTCAACCATATGTTTGAAAATTGCAAAGGAATTGAAACACTATGTAGATATTTGTGCAGTAGACACTAAAATCATTAGACTAGCTTTCTAGACTGCCTTTCTGAAACCACTGCTACATAGCTCCCAGGTTTGGAAAATATTTCTGGGGGTATAACTATTGTCACTTGCATTTGGTGTATTAAACATTCAGTAGTCTCCTGCTGTGAGGGGATTTGTATCCAGAAACTCCTGGAGACTGGTCAGAAAAAAACATATTTTTCATACCAGATCAGAATTGCTGTGACTGCAAATCTCATTCTGGTGTAATATAAATCTAGTTTTTATAAAGCTATCATCTTCAGAATGATACCTTTCTAAAAAAATAAAATATTCCTCATACCTCATGGTGGTAACATTTCCTAAAGCTCCAGTAATTCATTCAGTGGTGTGGAACAATTACATTCTTGCCCCCTAAAGACACAAACAGTTACTATTTGCACAAATTAACAACTCTTTAAATAAGAAGCACATAGTCTGTAAACATTCCAGAAAACCAATTATGATAACTGAATTTTTCAGATCATTACTGAGGCTGCTGAAAAGTACTCGGCTCGGTACTCGCCATCACGGCATAGAAGTGTTTGTTCTGTTTGTTGAAGTTTTCAGAATGTCTTAAAGTGGAAAAAAGGCTGTTTATTTTTTCTGGCAACTTTATGTACCCTGTCTAGGATGCTACCCGGGAGAACATAAAACACATACACGTGATATATATAGATATCTATATATATTTAAATACAGTGAAACTTATAACACAGCGTTCAGTATTCTGTGTTGACCAAAATAATATGCAGACCTGTAGACATTCCTTTGCCCTGTGTTCTCTCTGTTTAGGGGCCAGTCTGTGGCACCTCTCTTTTGCCATCCAGTACGCAAAACATGTTGCTGCCTAAGGGAGTCCAAAATAAGTCAGAAGAGTCAAAAGTAAAAATGAGGAGCTGAGGATTCCTAAGTTCTAAGATGAAAAAGAGTCTTCATTTGTGTGAAGAGTCAAATTCTCTTAAATATATTATTTCTTCTATTCCCAGTAAACATATAGTAAATAGTGTTATGATGCTGTGCCTTACGATCTTCATAAATCACAAATTATAATGCTGAGCAGAGCTTTTGTGAAAACTAGTAATACAGTCTGTGTTGGCAGCACAATGTCAGTTAAAAATAGTAATTGCATACAAATCTGAGTTACAGAGTTCAGTTTATAAGTAATTTGAGTTACAATAATGAAAAAATATTAAGTAATGATGAAAAAAGTGTTTTCTAGTTGCTAAGATTTGATCCTGTTTCTTTCATGTTGTCTCATTTTCTGCTTAGTGTATATACCTTTTTCCTCGTCTTTGCTTGCTAATATTCACTACAATGGATACTGTGAAATGTGTCTGGTATAATGTTACAGGAAAGTCTGGTATAAGGATTATATCTAGATAGATGTGCTCTTTCTATAAGCCTCACTCTGCTCACTTCCGTCAAATCGGTGAAGCAATGTCTAATGTAACAATTATTAATAATATGGCAATTCAAGCCTTGTGCTTGTCATCTTGCTATCTCGTAAAATCAGATGACACTTCCATGTGACACAGAGTTTCCCATGTACCCTAAGAAGCTTGCAAGCTTGTAGAATAGATTCCACAACACCTGGCCTTGGCAGTAATTCAGAGAGGTACTGAGTGATCTCTATTTCCACTGGAGATTTTTGCTAGTCTTGCCAGAATCTGTTCAATTCACCAGGGCTGCATGGGATTCAACAGAAAACTCTGGAATCATTTACATGCTAAACAGCCAGTCAATGATATAAATACCGTTTCTTTCTAAATAGATTACTGGTCCCACATTGCTGGAAAATGGCTACATTCATAGACAGCAAAAAAACATTTGCGTTGGGTTACCTGATGTCTTTCCTCTGAAGTATGAATTATTGGGGGGAATGGAATGGAAAAGCCATGAAATAACAGGGAAAATAACCCTAGTTGTCTCGGTGATCTGACTCTGACTCTGCATTTTTATTTAAGAGTCACCAGACAAAAAAAGAAATTTAAGAGCATGTTTTTGCCCATGTTCATGCTAGTTTGACACACACATATATATACACATATTCAATGCATTGTCAAGTCAACAGTTTGTTTTTTAAATTGTTTTGAATTTTTTTATTAATTTCTGCATAGATTTCATCATCTTCAGATGAAACATTGCTGCACCTCCCCTCTTTTCACCTTTTAATCCACATATATTACTGAACATACTGTCATATTTTTCAACTGAAATTGCACTGAAAATAATCTGGTGGGAAACATATTATTCTGATACTGCTTTTTTCTTCATTAGAGCATGATAATTGCTTTGATACTGTCTTACTTCTGCATTTTCATCCATCATATTTTATGTGAGACCTAGATTTTCCCCTTCTTAATATGTTTTTTTGTTTGTTTGTTTTTTTGTTTTTCCATTTTTTTTTTGTTTGTTTGTTTGGTTGGTTGGTTTTTGTTTTTGTTTTTTTTTTTTTTTTTTCAAATCTAAATATTACATCTATTATT
>VXBW01003662.1:0-16442 GCA_013400375.1 Thinocorus orbignyianus | reverse complement strand
ATATTACATCTATTATTTGAACAAGAATGGGTCCAGCAGAGGGATACAAAAAGGATCAGAGAGTTGGAGCACCTCTACTATAAGTAAAGGCTGAGGGAGTTGGGGTTGTTCAGCCTGGAGAGGAGAAGATTCCAGGGAGACCTTATAACAACCTTCCAATACCTAAATGGGGCCTACAGGAAAGATGGCGAGAGACTCTATCTGGGAGTGTAGTGATAGGACAAGTGGTAATAGTTTTAAACTAAAAGGTAGTATATGTAGATTAGATATTTGAAATATGTTCTTTATTGTGGGGTGGTAAAACACTGGAATGGGTTGCCCAGAGAAGCTGTGGAAGCCCCATCCCTGGAAGTGTTCAAGGCCAGGCTGGATGGGGCTTTGAACAACCTGGTCTAGTGGGAGGCATCCCTGCCCATGTCAGGGGGTTTGGAACTTGATAATCTTTAAGGTCCCTTCCAACTCAAACCATTCTATGATTTTGTGATTTAAAGTTCTGTATGTTTTATAAATCCAAATATAACCAGTTTAGTCTAACCAAGTTTCCAGTTCTTTAGATCTTCATAGATATTTTATGTTTTATGAACAAAACATTGATTTTTTTTGAGGGTAATCAAATCAAAACATCTCAAAGAAAGCTGCTGGAAAAATTTACAGCTAAAATATTTCCATCTGCAAGCCAAATGACCAAACTTTCAGTTGGAAATATTTTTAAAGGATTCGTGCTTTTGAATCTCCTGCTCATGTTAATATTTAACTTTACTTTTTATAATAATTTTAATGTGAGTTGGAAGAAAAGAAAACTCTATCTACAATGTGGTTTTGCTATGTAGTAAAATAGTGTGTTTGAACATAATATTTGAATTTGATTTAACTTCTGAAATGTAAATATGAAAAGAATTATCTTTGTATTTGTATCTGAAGTAATGCACCATATCTCCTAGTATGAATTATTTTTAGTAGAAAACAAACACTGAGTAACATGACCAATAATACTCTAATAGACAAAATTTTAGATGCTAATTTTGCTCAGACTGAAAACCTGGAAACCCAGATATAAGAAAAGATAGTTAAGCAAGGTGCAAAAAGCATATCTCTGTAACACTAAACAGTAGAATTTGAAAATACAGGGTTTAATGACTGAAAATTCCAGCTCTTTTTCTGAAAGGAAAAATCACAGAGCAAAATGATTTGCTGTGAAAGTAAGCAGAATTACTACAAATTTTGAATTTTCCATGGAAGATATAGTTCACTATAAACAGGTAGAAGGACATGGACACAGAATTTTCATTTAATTGTTAAATAATTTTTATTTAAGGGAGTAGAATATCGGTAAGGGAAAGAATAAAAACAATAGTGGCTGGAAGGAGTGTAAAGAAAGAGTTTATTAAAAAAAACTAACCACCTAAACTAATTTGGAAAGAGCAATAAAACGTTTTACTGTTCACTGAGGTCTCTGTCCAGCAAAATAATTAGTCTTTTGCATCTCTTAGAAATTGAAGCTGTGTAGTATTCTGCAACTATTCTCAAACATAATCTTTAAAGCTTAAATTCAGTGGCACATGCATATTCACAGACACATTTCATGCCCTTATGGGTGTGTGTGAACTACCCTACGCTAATATTAAAAATTCTACTTCTGACTAGTTACCCTTTTTCAGCCTAGAGGGAAGTTATGACAATGTTCCCTTCAGATCAGTTCTTTGATCCTGTAACAGAAACTAGAAAGGTTCTAGTCATGAAAAGCACCAACAACTTTTACCATATGTAAAATATTAGCAGTTTGTATTATCTAGCTGAATTATGTTCAGCTTGCACTTAAGCAAATTACAGTGGTCATCAGTATGTCGACTCCTTTGACTGAATTCCATGTTATATAATATATGTAAAAAAGAGGTGATGAAATAGAATGTGAATCCTAAATTAACTGTGATAATTTTGGTGAATCTTTCAGTGCAAAAGGATCCTATTGAGTTGGATGGTGCTAAGGATTCTTTCACATGTAAATACACTGAATACATTTGGAAACCTAATTTTGATTGCTCTCCTTTTCATGTGTATTTGGCTGATAGGTTGATGGCTTAGTTTAATTTTTCTGATTACACAGCCAATTGCACATAAGTGTGTTTTGCAAATCAGCATTTGTTCTATAAGGAGTTTCACTGAATATTTGTTACCTTTATTTCCCCTTGTTATGAATAAAAACCCCCCACTTATGTAATATTGTTTTCAAGTTACTGTGTGATGGTTAAATTGTCTTAATTTTCTTACAGAGTACTGTAATTAATATGACCTTTAATTAAACACAGCGTTGACACATGCATTCTTTTTTCCAGAAAAAAAGAAGTTAAATCATATAGCAATGTAAATGTTTATGAAGGAATTGTATTAACACCTTTAGATTATATGACTGTTACATATTTAAATACAAAATGTAAACACTTTCTTATTGTGTGTATGATGAAGTTATTTTGATCCTATTGATGTGGTGAAGAATAATATGAAGAAGCAAAACTTTAGATAAAAAAGATTCAGGTCTGAATTTCTTAAACAATATTTTTGATGTACAGAAGAGTGTTTTGTGAGAGCAGCTAAAAAAGTCTCGCTCCATGTATTTCAGCAGAAAAAAGCTAGAACACCAACAATAATTTGTTGATTTTATGTAAAAGAGACAGTGGTAGTAATTTCTCCTCTGAGTAATAAAGAAGCATGAGAATTATGAGGAAGTCTAAGATAAACCCATCGGATGCGCTTCCCTGGAGAGCAGGCTCATATTTAATGAACTCAATGAAGATATGGAGTTTGGTTTAATGACAGAGAAAAATGGTGGAAACATCTTCAGAAGTCAGATATATCTTCAGATACATCTTCAGAGATATTAACAGTTAACTATTTTGTAGTTGAAAGTATATTATGTTATGTGATGTTATACAGGCAATAAACCAAATTGTGTAATTACTGTATAAGATATGTACCTGATGTCCCTCAATGTCAAATGATATGTCTATGTATGTTTTTCGACAACAGACATTTCTTCTCCCTTGATTCAATTCCTTCAGTTAGAGTTATGAATATTTAAACTACAATGGCGCGAGTAAGAGATTATCTTTATAGTTTTAAAATGTGTCTAACGGTTATTCTTGTTGCTTACTTTGTAGTAATATATTCTGACATTGTTTTTTAGTGATAATAACATGCTCCCATTTTGAACAACCTGCTATATAATCGATTTTGCCTCCAGACCCTATGTTATCTTGACCCTGAATATTGATGGATTTAGTTTCTGGAAGTGTTCTGTTAAAATTTCAATAGTAAATTAAGAGAGATAATCTGCATCCATTTACTTTCTAATAATGATTTTAATATCCTGTTACATTAAACATTTTCAGCAGAAGAGGTCAAGGAACTTCTAAAAGCGTGTCTGAAGAGAGTTGCCTTGCCCTCACTGAAACACTTTTCAAGGGTTAGCTGTGTGGAAGTTAAATGAAAAATAGTAAATCTGTATCCTTCACAAGAATCCATATGCTTTAAACTTCATTTCACATAATAACAAATATAGTTTGTATAGTGCAGAGTGACATGACACCAGGATGTATACTGTCGCTGGACCTTCCTTGTCCACGCACTGGTTGCACGAACTGCACTGTGTTCTTACATCATTTTGTTGGAAAATTCAGATCAGTGCTTCAAGTAATTTTCTTCTGTATATTTCTACTTACAGACTTCCAATAAAAATGTATGATCCAAAGGGCCTTATAAGCTGCGGGTTTGTTATTATTCATAAACATAGCAAATACATAAGTTTATTGGTGCAGTAGATTTCAGTGACAATACTGACTAGGTCTCCTCTAACCATGGTTGTTATTTAGATACCTAGCTCTCAGAAACATACCAGTATTTAGCCACTGTGAGACTTCTTTGATAGGGACCCAAATCTCTCCAGTCACAGGTTCAGTTCTGTTACTTAATGCAGACATCTACTGCATTTTAAGAACTATAGTTTATGTAAGACAAGCATTGAAAAATGGTATGTTTTCCAGTAGACCTACGGGTGACACCTATACTTTATTACCAGCACCTTGAAGTCCTGCACAAAGCCTTTTGTTATCTTAATTAGTATAGGTTTCCACGTTTTGGCAACTGAATTAAGGCGCAAATTTAGGTATACAAGAATCTTTGAACATAATATAACTAGAAATGAATGTCAGAATGCTTTGTCAGCATAAGAGACAGCATAAAGAGGTGACTGGAAGATACATATACTATGACAGATGAAAGAAGACCAGAGAATAAGATCAAAAGTTGGACTCCTGACAGACTTCATTGTTCACTTGGTAGCTTAGTCCTTGGATTTCTTTTGAACAGCTCTAGATCATTTTATCACAGAAAAATTTGCTTATAAGGCAATAGTCTTAAATACTGTGGATGCATAGTCATCAGTTTCTTACTCTGTTTTATGTAAGAGGATAGACACAGACAAAAGATCATAACTAAAGGTGTAAATACCTCTATTTAGGCTACTACCTGTTCAGAACAAGAATAAACCCCACTATTTTTATCTAAGACATTTTTGGTTGTGTTATGATGATGATGATGTTAAATAAAGCGCATCATTCTATATAGGCATGCTAACATTTTGAAATATATTGGTCAATGTATCTTTCAAATTCATCTCTATTCTCTTTCCAATGGAGATTCTGGCAATTGATGTGAAAATATATTATTGGCAAGACTCACAGTATTTATCAAATAATTTACACTTTACTTGAGAATAAGACATTAGATGTTTAAAACTACTGAAATTTAGCCATTCTGCCTGAGAAGCTGCATGTTAGATCTATTCTTGGAAAATACCTTTCTACAAGAGTGTAGGAACAAGAGCAAGGAGAGCACTTCCATATTCATGGTTGATTTTGCTCTTTCTGATCCAGAATGGGTTCAGGTACTGCAGAGTCTAGCACTCAGCACTTCCTTGTTGTTTCATTAAATCTTCTGTAGAAGGGAAAAAGAGATATCACAATGCTGAAGGTACAAAATGTGGAAGACAGAAACAACGTGTCTCAGTCTTCAAAAAGATCCAGTAGATTGTAAAGAATAAAGAATAAGATACAGGAATTTGGTGATGAATGAGAGCCAAAAAAGCCTGAAACAAATAAAAAACCCTGTAACACCTGTGTGAAACAAGAATTAGACGGGTAAGGTAGTAAAAATATATTCTACGAGTAGGTCAGTGTGGTGTCAAATAGATTTTTACAAGAGCATGCACAAGGATCAGAAGCGAGAAAAGTGCACTGGTATGTGTGTAGAATAGAAGAAAAATAGGGAGCTGAAATCAGGAAGGAGTTTCTCTGAGAGAAATATGGACTAAACAAAGCACCAGAGAAGGGGGGCGGGGGGGGGGAGAAGTAAGCTGCTGCTTTGATATGGCACATCTGATATATTTATATATACATATATAGGTATTTGTGCAATTTGAAAATCTGAAGAGTATTTGACAGTCTTACACATGGCTGGCGGATATGACAAAGGAACTATAGGGGACATATGTTTTTCTGGACCTGCAACTGCAGACCAAACAGGGTACCTCACCATCACTCATTCAACAGTTGGCACCAAAATTTTCAGTGGGCTGGATCCTGCTGATGAGACTCCTGATTTAATTTTTAAGATGAACTAACAGCTCTCCCTCAAATAAAATTATTAGGAGTGGGATTCAGCTTTGTGTATTCAGCAGCAACTAATGACACTGAGATGTCCTTCCAAATCTAACCTGGATTCCAGATACCAATGTAGACAGACACAGGTTTTCCATGAATCTGTGTCATGAGCTGAGGTCTCATATAGCCTAATATATTTCAAATAGCACATAAGAACTGTATTTAGGAAACATAGTCTGTCCCTAGAAATCCACTGATGACAGCTGGACTAAACTCTCAGGTATCTTTATTCGGGAGTTTAAAATTAGGTTGAGACTGTGGGTCAGAACCATGTCTTTAACTATAGATGGGATTAATTCTACCCCAGATTCTTGAGACTAGTCAGCCGTTACATCCCTGATTGTCAAAATATGCAATTAGAGTTGGTAGTGAAATCATGTTTTTCTTTATTCTGAACAGATAAATTACAGCTTAGTGGTTTGGGGATTTTTTCTCCTTTTTTTCTTATATGAAAAATCAGAGCGTGTCATTCAAATTAAATTCTGAAACAGAGGATAATATCTCTGTGCTTTTGTTCCTCATGTGTACAGTGAAGAGAATGATGCATGCTTATCTCACAAGGATGTCATTAACATGCATTCACTAGCGTTTAATGTTGAAAATTATCGTAAAGGGGAGAATGGAAAAATTCCAGGAAGAATTGTTCCCGTATTCTGAATCTGTTTTGAATATTGTGTCATAAATAAGGCATATGTTTACCAGGGAGAAGATAGAAATTACTGAGTTGTTTCTTGCCAAGTAAGAATGGCCTGTTCCGTATACTCAGTGATGCCAACAGCTTCTGGAAAAATCATCTGAGAGCATCTAATTAAAGACCATAGGTACACAGAGACCAAGTTAAGGTCACAGACAGAACCTTAACTGTAGCTTTTTAAAGTTTTGTGAATGGTTGACTTCCTAACCCGTACAAAGAGTCTTTTAACCTAATTTTTGTAAGCCTCTAGTATTAACTCAACCCAGGCAGCTAATGCAACTTATGAAAGAATGATTGAAGTGTGCTTTAGAAACCCACAGCTATATAGAGTATGACTGGTTGTGCCACAACCTACCCTCTTTCCTGTATTATTTTAAATTGTTTAATGCACAAATATTGTTGAAATTGGTCTTTTCCAAGTTTTTTTTGGCACTAGTGGACTGAAAGCAATCTTTTGAAGTTCATATTTATAGCAAAGTTATCTGTTCTTAGTTGTACTGTTCTAAAGCCCTGCTAGAAATCTGAAGCTCTTCCTACTTTCTTCAACTCAGCAGACAAGTCCCTTTTATGCACTGAACTTCTTAATACTGCAGAACACCTTCTGGCAGTAACATTTTTTGTACAGATGCCCTTGTCTTCCTCTTCTGATTTACACTGACTCCAAAAATCTCTCGATCCTGCAGGCACATTTTAAAAGTTGAATAAAAGCCAATATGTAAGTCTTTCAGTTAGCTATAAATGCATTAACTTAAAGGCTAAACCTAAGTAACCGAAAGTTCATTGAAAATTATTGTCTGGGTTCACCTTTTTTTTATTAGTACTGATGTAAGGGTGATATCTGAACCAGTCTGTCAAGGGTGCCTGCGAGCTTCTCTTATGACCTGTGTAAAAATCACACTGGAAGCATGTGATGTTTTTTATCTTGAGGAACAGTATGACAGTACAGGTGTATTCACTGTCAGGTAATTCATTGCCTTTGACTAAGAACACCACCTACAAAGCCCAAGAGAAATAGAAAATAGATCCAAATATAAATCTAATGCTTTTAAGAAGCACAATGATTAAATGCTTTTACCTCCTCCTAAAGGTAAAATAATAGATAAATCAGACTCAGAATTACGTGAAAAAGATGTATTATTCCCAGGATAATTCACACAATTTGACAGTGAACACTGGTGGCACAAAAGCAGCATAACAATAAGTGGAAGGATGTGGTAAAAATCACCAGTGATACACTCTTTTTAGAAATAATATGATTAGCATTCATATAAAATATTTATTAAAAGTATTATAACATTAGCAGTGAGGACCAGGAAAGTAAAAAAAAAAAGATAGAATGTACCCAAGCTAAAATCTCATCATAACAGTACTCATTATCAAAGTTGTGTTAGTTATTAGAAGACACAACCTAACACAAAAATCAGAAAGTCTTAAATCAGAAGTCCTAAATGTTTCTTACTAAGAAAGCTTACCTTACACTCCTTCTCTTTCACTACTATAAATAAGTAAATGAATGAAGAACAGGGCATGAATTTTAATATTGATAAATATGAAATTTTTTCTCTATGCACATTCCTCAGATATGTGTCTAAATATAACTCAAACCAAAACAATATAACTTTAAATATTTACACTAACATTGCATTTACAAGCCTTGTTTGGGACTGAGATGCTTGTCAGTGAAATGTTGCATGAACTTATAAAAATGTAATACTGTATCCAAAGATATTACACCTAAAAATTTTCTGATACGACAAGAATTTAAAGTTTGGGACACAGCATCTGCTATTTAGTGTAATAAAACAAATGGAACTGGTTTATTAATTAAATATTGTAATGAACAGAGTGTTCTGAGTGTTTTTCCATTGGCAATGAGAAGTAAAGGAGTTTGAAAAAGAGAAGAAGGGGCTTGGATCAAAATGGATTTAATATGAAATCTACTACATAAACAAGCTGAATCCCACTAACTTGTGTTTTGTTGCCTGGAGCAGATCATCTTGATTGTCATCACAAACCATGTAATGGACAACCAGGGGATCAGGCCTAGTCAGCATGAGTTTGTAAAAGGCAGGTCCTGCCTGACAAACCTGATCTCTTTCTATGACAGAATGATCCAACTATTGGATTGGGGGAAGTCTATGGATATTGTATATCTGGACTTCAAAAAGCATTTGACACTGTCCCCCATGGAATTACCACAGAAAAGCTAGCTGCTCGTGGTCTGTATGAGCATAGGATCTGCTGGATCAGGCACTGGCTGGATGGGCATTCCCAAAGATTGGTGCTCAATGGAGTTAAATGCAGCTGGCAGCCGGTCACAAGTGGTGTTCCTCAAGGCTCAGTATTGGGACCATTTGTCTTTAATGTCTTTATTGTTGATCTTGACAAGAATGTAGAGTGTACCATCAGCAAGCTTGCAGATGATACGAAGTTAGGTGGGGGTGTTGATCTGCATGAATCAATGTTAACANACATTGTAGAGAGGTTGGTGCTGGTTTCTTCTCACAGGTAATTAGTGATAGAATGAGAGGGAATGGCTTCAAGCTGAAACAGGGTACGTTTGGGCTGAACATTAGGAAAGAATTTTTCACAGAAGGAGTGGTCAGACACTGGAATAGGCTCCCCAGGGAGGTGGTTGAGTCACCATCCCTGAATGTGTTTAAGAGTTGCTTAGGTGTGGTGTTGGGGTTTATGGTGTAGGGGAGAACTTTGTAGAGTGCCGTTGTAGAGCCATTGACGGTTGGACTCGATGATCTCAAGGGTCTTTTCTAACCTGAATGATTCTATGATTCTAAACCAAAGTCAGGTCTTGTTTCTACCCAGCAAACACTTTGCCTGTATCAAACTTCTGTTAAATAGAAGTTTCTTGTAACCTGTAAACAAAAGAATTCACTAATGTGGCATATATAGGAGAGAAAACGTTCAGAATCTTAAAGGAGAAAATATTTGATTCAGTGATATAGTGGTTATACTGAAAACATATTCACCCATTTCTAGGGAGAACTAACAAATGGCAAGGAAACTAAGGGTAAAACCAGCTTATATTTAAATAGTGAAAGAATAATATCCCTGATGCAGCGTAAATTCAAGTCAAAAGAAGTCTTGACACAGATTTCAATAGATTCTGAAATACCTTTATAGCTTTGTTTTTAGAAATGCCTTTTTGTCATAGATAATTGACTGAGAGTTTTTGTTACTTTTTAATGTTACTTTTATTACAGTGAAAGTCTTATCACAATATGCTAAGCCTGCTTAATTTTTTTTTTTTTTTTTTCTGATTTACCATATTTTTGTAAAATACTTTCAGGTTTATAGTCAAGCTGTTCAGGTTTCAGCTGACTGTCAGTAAAACAGTTTTTTAAACAGATTTTTAAGTGTCCATTAAAATTACAGTAAAAAAAAAATTATTGTGACATTATATCTAAAGATGAGACATTTTGTCTAACAACATCAGTAACTTTTAAATGGGCCAAATGACACATTCTTTTCTTAATGATTCATGCACCTCACTGTCTTACAGAAACCTTCCTGTTTCTCTTTAGCTTGGGAATTAAATGAATCATAGTTTTTGCCACATAAGATTTCAGATTTTTATATAATACATTAATTTATAATTATTTATTTCTGGAAAAGGAAAAAAAATCTTTTGTGAATAGGGCTCAGATAAGTACTATTTTGGGAAAGAAAAGCCTTGATCTTTTATTACCAAAATTAAATAGATGAAATCCAAAAAGTTGCCTTGTCCTTTTTTTTCCCGTAGTTTATCCCCATGTTGATGAGGATCTTCAGTAATCATCTTACCTGTGTAAAGTGGAATGAAGTAAAAAAGAAAATCTTATGAGAAGACTATATTGCTGCAAAATTTGTTCAAATCAGTGTAAAGTCAGGTATCGTTACAAAGCTGACTGCTGTTCATAAGAAGTGAATGACAGAAATAACAGGAAGAAAAGATCTAAGAAGTAAGTCTGATACTGAGCGAGAACGTTGAAATGTAGAATTACTTCTTAGAACAGTAGATAAGTGGGAAGAAATTGACCTTTGAGTAATTCTGCATTGACTCTTTGGTAACAACAAGCCTTGCTACAGATGTTCACTGGAAGGTCAAAATTTCAATATTGCATAATGAGGAGCATTAGTAGGAGTGCAGGACTAAATCTTCCAAGGTGTAAAATGTGGCAATGCTGACCTTTAAGTGCCTGCCTCCACTGTGCACCACCACCACCTTCTGAAGTCCTCAAAGTCAGACTGATGCCTTAAGAAATGGCTTGGAAGAACACACAGTATGGAATGAGCAACAAATCAAAGGTGTAGGAGTAATGAATAAATCAGGAGAGAGAGAAATGGTTAAGAAAACAGTGGGTTCATGTGCTATAAAAGCATTACTTGGTCAGAAGCAGAACATCTGGCCATCAAAAAGAGTGCAGCACAGAGACAGCAGCAGAATCTGCATTTGTATTCCTAAAAAAAAACCTTTATCAAGAAGCTATTCTTGGTCACTAGGCCAATATTTTCAGAGTAGATTGATTACACTGGGCATCAATCTGTTTAGATCTTCTCTGAGAATTTTTCACTTTCAGTTAAAAGAACTTAAAATTCTCTGATGATCATGTCTGAGTTTGTCAGACTAGTGACTGTACAGTGTGATGCCAAAATTATGTGTTGCATGCCACAGTGTTTGACACAGCAGTGTGTTAGTGATGCTCAGTGGTCCAAAGTCTGAGTGTGCCGTGTTGGAGGGTTGTGAAAGCCAGAGTTAGTCAAGACTAACTCATGAGGTATACAGAGTGCTTATACCCAAAACTGCAATCAGGTTCAAACTCAAAGGAAGCCAATTACTTCATCCAAAAAAATTAGATCTGGAATGAAGTAGTACATGTGATTTTGCAGAATGGAGTTTCACTTCAAATCTTAAATATGTTTTTTTTCAAGATACTGGTATGTTGCAAACACACACTTTAGCTATGTTTTCCCAATGCTATTCTTGTGTGTTTGTAACTACTGCAGCTCACTGAGCTGAATGTATTTCATCTTCAGAAATTACTTTTTTTCCTCATTTCCTTTGCTTTTTTTTTAATTTATTTTTTACTTTTAAAAATAAAAATCTGGCTATTTATTAGCATTCAAACTACTAGTACTAATGTTACTCTGCATTCATACTGAAAAAAACATTCTCTCTTCCAAACCAGTAAAAGCTGGTGAGAGTCAATAACCCAACAGTAACACAAACATGTCTAACTGATCTTTCTACAGCATGGAATGTGAGGTAATAGAAACAACGGAAGAAACAGTCATCCAATCCAGATTTGAAGTTTTCGGTTATTTAGAGATTGGCAGAAACAATTATCTGTTAACTCAAAGAAAAAAAATATTAAGCCTGACAATAAATGTAGAGCTATGGAGCCAGCAGAACCATTTGAGGCCAGTTACCTGTAGCATGTTAGTTATGGTATTGCTACGTATAAGAACAAGTTAGTGTCATGAAAAGTTAAGTGAATGAACCGTTTGTGCAGTTAATACGTCATCTTCCCTTCGAAAGTACTGGATTGTTTTGGGGTAGCTTTTCTTTCAATAAGAGAGCAATATTGCCTTATTGTGAAAACATGAATATTTATTATAGAATAACTGAAGTTAGTTTCTTTTACATTAACTTTTTCCCATATATATCCTCTGAACTTAAATGTCAGATTACTTGTCTCGGATTGCACGAACACCCTCAGAAACCCACTATAGCCTCCTCAACTCAGAGCTGTTATCTTGAGAAGGTGGTAGAACTGAGAACTGTTCCAAGACTGTGGCTGATGTGTTCAGGCTTACGCAAGACTAAACTCAAATTCCTTTAAAATGCTTAGGTATGACCTAACATCCTGGATGTTTATCTGAGTGAGTTACTCTATCACATGCTATTATTGAAGTATTAGGTCCTTTTTTAAAGTAACATTTTTCTAGCACAGCTGACATGATGGAAGACTAATCACTCCTCTTCTACTGTCATCTACACTGTCCCATGTTATCATCATTCACATTTATTATACTTTAATGGCTAAGAATAAACCATGATGTGCTTGAATGAAAGTAGACCAGCAGTGATATTCAGCTATTGGTTCTATTTCTAAATAATAGTTGGTACATTCAGCCAAGCCTATAGAGGTGGAGATCAGTTGGTTCAAGATAAGACCAAGAAAAGATAAAAATGTTGATCATTGGAAGAAAAATCTGAAAGTTGGACAAAATAGCATCTCCACTTTTCATCAAATATCTGCAGCCTATTCAGTAGAGTGAGGTCTTTGAGTTTTCTTTATCATGGAATCACGGAATTGTCAGAGTTGGAAGGCACCTCTAGTGATCATCCAATCCAACTCCCCTGGTAAAGCAGGAGTGCCTAGAGCACATTACTCAGGATGGCACCCAGGCGGGTCTTGATCTCCAGAGAAGGGGACTCCACAACCTCCCTGGGAAGCTCTGACACCCTCATCATAAAGATTTTCCTCTTATTCGAATGAAACTTCCTATGTTTGAGCTTGTGCCCATCACCCCACGTCCTGCCACCGGGAATCGCTGAAAAAAGTCTGGCTCCATCCTCCTTCAAGTACCCTTCAGATACTTATCCTCACTAAGCATAGTTGATTAAGTAGCTTTTCTCCTTAGTCTGTAAAAAACACGACTCACAGCCAGCTGCCAAAAAGTAACATTTTGTTCTAAGTGCTCACTTTAATTTCCAGTCAAGGAGTTTATCTAGTTTCATTTATACGAAACTTTGGGAGGTTTAGATTAGCTATTAGGAAGAAATTCTTTACTGTGCGGGTGGTGAGGCACTGGAACAGGTTGCCCGGAGAAATTGTGGATGCCTCATCCCTGGAAGTGTTCAAGACCAGGCTGGATTGGGGCTCTGAGCATCCTGCTCTAGCGAGAGGTGTCCCTGCCCATGGCAGGGGGGTCCAACTCAATGATCTTTAAGTTCCATTCCAACTCTAACCATTCTATGATTCTATATTCTATCAATTTCTGTATGTTTGGAAGAAGATGGACAGGATATTTTTGTTTTGCACCAAAACACATTAGCAGTCCTGACGAGTCAGCTGAAACTTTAGGGAAATAAAAGGACTTTAACTGAAACCCTCTCTTCAGTTGCTAGAATACATTCTGCACAAGAGGAAGAGATAGTGAATGTTATTTTATAAAGTGATCTTCACTCAAGAGAAACTTGCCAAAACCAAATTCCCCATATTGTGGTGTTGAAAATATGTTTCTTGGGGTGATTGTACAACTGAATATGTTTCTGAAACACTAGAGTGTACACTGTGCACTATACCTACTATTACATGTATTCAGATCAATGTCCCATTTCAAGGAATTTTAGAAGCTGTCAGTAGGTTCAAAAGTTGAAAAAAGGTATTAGGTCTTTCTCTCGAATCTGTAGGGAAAGTAAGTGGAGGTTTGTTTGTTTGATTCATTCATTCATTCATTTATATGTGGAGAGTATACATGAATAGACCTGTACAGTTCTATCTGAAAATTTGTTAGGGAACAACAACTGCAGAAAAAAACAGGTGAGCTCCTTGCCATTGGTGCTTCTAGAAACACAGACTAGATTCACACAGGTAAGTTTAACATCGTAAAAATAAAAAATAGAATGATGACTTTTGGGACCACAGCTGAGTAAAGGAATTCACAGAAGTCTGTTCAAAACCCATATTCTTTTTGCAGCACTTGAGAACAGAAAAGGTTGCTAAATAAACACTGGAGCCAGTTTAAGACCTCGCATTTCAACAGACATCTGTCTTTAAGAAAACTGTATCCTATTCCTAAATGTCAATATTAGGCTGCATGAAATTGATTTCTAGGCTCTAGTGACAATACTGGTTAGATCTGCAGGGATTATAATTGGAGGTTAAAACCTAGTTCAGACCTACACATATGACTGTATCCACCTAAATTTAGGTACTGTAATCTCGAATCAAATTGTGTAGAAAAGCTGTACATGTCTATGCCCCAGTTTGGTGGCTTAAACACACATATGTAGTGTCATTTGAGATATCCTATAGTACAGGAAGTATCCACCTAATGTTTTTCAAAAGAACTCAGGTCTATTCACGTCTCTTTGCTACCTATATGCTAACCTTTGGGAACGTCTTATCTACTAAGATTTTGACTAAGGATTCTACATGTAGATGTATTTATATGGGCAGTATTCATCTAGTCATAGAAAATAATTTAGTGCCATTTGAAAAGCTGTCTTCATTATTTTAACTGTCCTCCAATTTCTGCTTCAGAAAAATGAAGGTCTCTTATAGACCCTGTGCCATATCTTACAACTGTACCTGGGTGTTTCAGTTACCTTTTTGGCCATGTTGTGGTTTGAGCTAGACTGCCCACTGAAATGAACAATAGATGCTCTTGCCTACTTCTCCTCTGAAGGGAGAAGAGGAAGAGAGAAAAAGAGACTTATGAGTTTTAAAAGAAACTAAACTAACAAAAATATTAATAAAATTACAAAAAAAAAAATTTATGAAATATATACAATATACACTAAACTGTTTTGAGCTCCCAGGATGACTATTATGTTACAGGCAGGCGCTGGGAAAGTCCCAGACTGGACTCAGTGGTGGACAGGAACTGGATTCTGGATCTGAATTCAGGAGCACATGGATGGGGATCAGAGGCAGACAGAGAACAGACAGAGTTGTCCTTGGACACTAGGCACTGAAGGAAGAGAGCTGACACTTTGATTTCTCAGCTTTTATACTGAGCATGGGGCAGACAGGATGAAATACCCTGTTGGTTAGTTTTGGGCCATCTATCCTGTCGACTTCTTCCTGCAGGTATGGCCCCTTTACGTTTTTCTGCTTCCGACCCTCCAACAAGGCATACAATACAGTTAGCTGACCTTGGTTGATATGGTAATAACTACAAGCAGGAGCCTCTCTGCATACCATTTCTTAGCATAAATTATAAACAATCAGGCTTTATCAAACTGGAAGCAGACTGCCTTAAAAATGTGCCTTTAGTTTCAAAGAGTTCAGTTAGTTAGAAGAGGCTTAACTGCAAAGTAAAATTACTGTAAAGGAAAATGGTTCCATTTTACCTCAAACCAGGACAAGCCATGATTGCACAGTATTGGAGATTTTTACATAAGCATGCATTGTTCCAAGGAGTAGTATGGATGACAGTTTCATTAGATATGATGTTGATAAGTGAATAGATACGGTGCTGCATATCTTCTGTTGAATATGAATATGTGCAGCATGTTTATATATCCAAGAAACAATAAGTGGCTGCGCTGCTTTCAGACTCAAATCAATAAACCTACTTAACCTGTGCTGCAGTTTTGACTCCTTTGTTGAAGTGAACATATCACTTGTATTTTGTGTGTTCTTATTCTTTCCTATGGTCTTGAACAGTGTCTAATACCTGATATTTCAGTAAAAGAGAGCTAGTACTTCCGCCTCCAGAGTAAAGCAAAATGCCAAAAAAGCAGCAAAAATGCCAGCCAACTATGTAGAGTGGTTTCCTCCATATCTTGCGTGATGAAAAATAAGTATAATTGCCTTATTATCTGAAGAAAATCCTAAATAAAGCAATGAAAAATGTCCTGATGGCATCTAGGTTAGCCAACCTTTTTCTCAACGTGAATATTGGACAGACTGAATGATTCTTGAAATGATGAAATTTTGGAAGACAGAATACCTTTGGCTGCCTTCAGTTCTTAATTTTGCTGCTTTCGTTTTGCTTTTGTTCAACTGATGCAACTGTATATGAATGAAAATAAAAATAATTATTTTTTTTTTTGCTCTCCACATGACATAATTTTAAATATCTCATCTAAGTTTCATATAACTCTTCTCTCAGGATCAGTAATCTTATTTTCTGCTGATTAGTTTCTGATTGTCTTCCTATAACTCTCATATATATGTGTGGTTAATTGTATACATTACATTATTTAGTTTAATAGCTGCCAATTTGGCACTGATGGGTTAATAGTAGATTAGAAACAATAACTCAAATATTTTAACAGACATAAAGTCATAGAATCATAG
>VXBW01003661.1:116025-132296 GCA_013400375.1 Thinocorus orbignyianus | reverse complement strand
CGTGCTGCCGGGACCAAACGTTTTTCTTTTTTTTTTGTTTTTTGGTTGCTTTTTGGTCGAGGGGCCATGTTCCCCGAGCAAGGGACACTCGAACAGAACCCGAAACAGTTGTTCACAAAAGCACGGAACCTTACCTGTCTTCCGCTCAGAAATGTGCTTGTTAAGACGTGTGCGGTAAATAAATGGAAGTTAATAACCCGGCGCTACATGTTTCTCTAAATTGTAGCTGTTCTTATTATGTCAAGCTGATGCATTCCAGTGGGAGATAAGAGGTTTGCAAAACAACAATATTGTTTCTGCCAAGCAGATGATGAACAATGCAACAGGGAAGGGAAATAAATATTTTTTTTCTTAGAGCATCTGTTGTACTATAAAGTGAATGACAGATGTGTCCTTTCAAACTATTTGTCTTTTCTTTTTTCTTCTGAAAATTAAATAGGAGCAGCAGAAAGGGATGTCATTCACATCCACATATTTCAATTTTAATACAAAGATGACCTTCAGATGAGTATAATTTTGACTTCTAAAAGTAAATAGCAAAAAAGTTACCATTTATCCATTTTTATACATTAATAAGTTATATTTGAGTAGGTTTGAATGAAGACCATCCAGAAAAAATAACTGGATTTAAATTTTGTTTAAAGTATATGTAATAGGCATCCATTCATGTTAAGATGCGCTTATATCATAATTTAATCCTAGTTATCAGCCAAGCCCCACTCAGCAGCTTACTCACTCTCTGCCACCCCTTGACCCTGGCAGGATGGGGGAGAGAATTGTAAGAGTAAAACTGAGAAACCCGTGGGGTGAGGTAATGACAGTTTAATAGATTGAGCAAAAGCTGCACATGCAAGCAAAGCGAAATAAAGAATTCATTCACTGCTTCCTGTTGGTAGGCAGGTGTTCAGCCATCTCCAGTAAAGCAGACCTCCATCATGCATAATGGTTGCGTGGAAAGACAAAACACCTTAACTCTGAATGGATCCTCTTTTCTTTCCTGTTCCCCCAGCTTTATATGCTGAGCACGATACCATATGGTATGGAATATCCCTGTGGTCAGTTTGGATCAGCTGTCCTGGCTGTGTCTTCTCCTACCTTGTGCACCCCTAGTCTCCTCACTGGCGGGGTGGTAAGAGGAGCAGAAAAGGCCTTGACTATTGTGTGAGCACTGTTCAGCAGTAACTAAAACATCCCTGTGTTACCAACATTGTCTGCAGCACAAATCCAAAATACAGCCCTATACTAGCTAGTATGAAGAAAATGAACTCTATCCCAGCCAAAACCAGCACAGCTTAAAACGTCCTTACTGAATTTTAAACAGTCTTTAATAGATTTAGGGTGATTTTTATACCGTTTTCTAGGGATTTACTTTGAACTTATTACACACTTCCTTCTTAATATGCTTGAGTTTTCTCCTTACCAAATGTATTTTTTGTTAATGCTGTTGCTTTTATTTTCCACTAAGTTATATAACAGACTTAAGGCAAATGGATACTGTCTTGACATTCATACACAAATAATGTTTGTGCCTTTGTATAAATTTTTCAAGTGCATATATACACATGAAGTATTAAAATCCAGCACCATAGTAGGGTTTGACTTGGAAATATCAAGGCCATAGTGCTGTAAAGGACTAATTCAGTTTTCAGAGATAGGATGAAGGGTTGTGATTATATTTTTGCTCTTGTTTTTTTGTATGGGTTTGGATGTTGACGAGTGAACTATAAGTCTCATGGATGTTGACTATTGAACAAATAATACTCTTTATTTTATGCTGAGGAATAAGAAGAAGGTGACATAGTAGCTTTCAATCATCTGAGAGTATTTGTCTTACCTAAATTAAGTGAAAACTCTGACTGAGATTGGGACCCCGTTTGCTAACTGTTGTACAGAAATACATAGTTAAACAATAAAGCCAACAAGACTTGTTTCAAGAATAATATAAGTTGTGGTATTAACAGAATATTATTCGAACTTTTTAATAGATTAAGCAATGAGGTGAAATAAAGTTACAAGTTGCATTGTGTAGAATTGCAACCAGTTTTCTCTCTAATTCTGTGTTGCAAATATTCAGTTCACTTAAAAAATATTTTCAGTTAGTCAAGCGTGCATTTGCAGAGCAGAGTGAAGTTTTTCTCTTTCTGTATGTGTCATTTAATGTATATGAAAAAAAGGGCGTTCCTGTTAAGGAATTTACTGTGATACTTGTAATCCCGTTGCCTTTGCTGGGCATGTTTATTTCTTGGATGTGAACTTCCAGCTCTGTTGTTAGTGTTAGTACTCTTAGGATGTTAACCAGAATATATGTCCACGTGTACGTACAAGTACACGCATACAGTACATTCTCCTGACGCAGCTTCATTCCATTTCAGTGTGTTCTGTCACTGACCACCAGCAAGAGGAGATCAACTCCTCTCTCTCATTGTCCCCCTTGAGGAAGGGACTGACCACCATGAGGTCACCCGTCAGCCTTCCCTTCTGCAAGCTGAGCAACCCAAGTGATCTCAGCTTCTTCTCTTAAGTCTTACCCTCAAGACCTTTCACTGTCTTGGTTGCCTTCCTCTGTACACACTCTTAATAGTTTGATGTCCTTCTTACATTTAGGCAGCCAAAACTGCACACAGTTCTGGAGGCGGGGCCGCACCAGTGCAGTGCGGAGTGGGACCGTCTCCTCCCTTGACCGGTTGGCTATGCTGTGCTTGATGGACCCCAGGACACAGTTGGCCGTGTTGGCTGCCCGGGCACACTGTTGACTCATGTTCAACTTATCATCAACCGAAACCCACAGATCTCTTTCTGCAGGGCTGCTCTCAACCCTCTCATTGCCCAGTTTATTGTATGTAACAAGGGTTACCTGATCCCAGGTGGAGAATCCGTCACTTGATTTTGTTAAATTTTTTATGNGGCTGCCAGCCTGATGTAACCCCTTTTACTATACCTTTTTGAGCCTGACCCATCAATCAGTTGCTTACCCAGTGTACTATGGACTTGTTGAGCTGCGTACTGGACATTCTGCTAGCATGATGCTGTGAGAGACAGTATGAAAAGCTTTGCTGAAATCCTAAAAGTCCACATCTACTGGTCAACTAGATGAGTAACCTTGTCATAAAAGGAAATTAGCAGGACTTTCCCCTTAGGAACCTGTGCTGGCTGTGACCTATGACCATGTTGTCTCAGGTATTTTTCAATAACTTTGAGAAAAGCCTTCTTCATAATTTTACCGGCGCAGAAGTGAGGTTGACAAGCCTGTAATTAACAGGGTCTTCCTTCTTCTTAAAAATTGGGACAATGTTTGCCAGCTTCCAGTGGACTGGGACCTCTCTGGAGTCCCAGGGCTGTTGAAAAATAACGGAGAGAGGCCATGAGATAATATCAGCTAACTCTCTCGGCACCCTGTGATGAATCCCATTGGGCCCCGTAGACTTATTTGCATCCAGATGGAGCAGCAAGTCTCAAACAAGTCTCATTCTGGTATTTGTGCATTAACTTGGTCAAGGACATGGATCATTTTGGAGCATTGCTCTTTACAATTTAGTTATTTTTTTTACAGACTTTTTCCCTTGGAAGATACAGCTTTGCATGTTACATTTTTCCCCTTAATCTTCTTATATTTTGCTGTGCCAGCAATCCAAGAGGATTGTAGAAATTAATTTGATCAGGTGATCATTTCTACCTTATAGGAAATTCCTTTGGTAGCACTGTTCCACTCTTAATTCATTGTGCAACACCCTAGGACTGACTTGAATGAAAAAAAAAAAAAGGTTTTTGAGTTACTAGGGAGGGAGGATGATGCCTCTGTCACCTGTAGGTTTTGTGCTTTAGTTACTGTAGAGCAAAGTACAGGGCTATGCTGTTGTTTTCTGAATGAGCATTGTAGAGAGAAGAGTTCCATTTAATCCATTTTCTACATTTTTTTCTCTCATTAAGAGGTACCTCAGTTTTATAGGATGCAGCAAAGATCTTCCTTAAAAAAATTAAAGGAAGTGTTGCAATTTAACAAGAGCTCTTTGGTTTCCCATTTACCAAATTTCCAGTGCTCACTGATTTTTCTCAAGTGGAAATACATAGAAACCGCTAAGGAGGTAGGAAGGAGGCCTCCTGCAAGCCTACGTGTGCAAAAGGTCTTCTAGAAACCACACTAACGTGATGATGCTGACATTGGGAAATGCAAGCATATGACCGTATACTGTATTCCCTTCTGTGTAGAATATTCCCTGAAACTTATCTCTTGTGTGTTGCTTTTAGCAGCCTCAAGTTAAATTTACAAAATGTGCTCTTAAAGAACATTTTCATTTGGTACTTTTCTTTTGGCTGTTTAAGTAGAATTTTTGCGAAGATGTAGAACGGCTTCTTTTTCTCGCAGTTCTGAACAGGACCAAGTCCAGTTTTTATAGTTCACTTTCAATTTGTAGTACACTAGGAATCTGAAGCTGTTTTGTGGGGTGTGACAGGCCTTAGGTATGTACTGTAGTATGCCAGCCACTCATACAGAGTTGATTTTTGGCTTACTAGGAGATCAGTGACGTCTGTCATCAGATTCTTAGTCCCAATTCTGCTTTTGTGTTACACTTGTCACCCAGTTGAAGTCTGTGTTTCAGAGAAGCCTTCAAAATTACATTTGTAGCCATAAGCCTTCAAATGTGGCTGTCAGAGGATTTTTAAATAGTTACATATTGGAAAGTTTTATTAAGCAACAGTTGGATGTTTACAGAATGAGTTGTTTGAAAGCAGGGAGGCACAAACTGTCTGTACTAGGTATTGAAAACCCTGCAGTGTTTTGCTTCTGGAAGGTCCAGAGTATCTTGGAGGTTAGAACATGCAAGTGTTTCTTATATCCTGCAGTGACTGCAGTAGACATGAGGCCTTTGAGATAAAACACATACTTACTTAGATACGATCTGCACAATTATTCCAGAACATCTTATTTTTGATAAGTTATTTCTGTTGTCTCCACATACTTCAGATATGATCTGCAGAGTTATATTCCAGAACATCTTACTTTAATAAGTTAGTTCTGTTGTCTCCTCAACCACCACCGCCCTGAGAAAATCCCGGCCCTTTGAGGAATGTTTTGTAGTTTTTTATTTGATTTTTCACTATAGCTTTCTGAATAGATCATTCTTACAAAATATTTTTGTTTGGTTTTATTGGTTGTTACTGGCAGATTGATGTTACTGTATCCATACAAAGGAAGACGAACATGGCGTAAATGCCTGAATACTATTTAGATGTTTATTTCCTCTTTGTGTTTTCTTGCTTTTCTAAAGAAACTGGATTGTAGTAACTTTGAATTAGAGATGTAGGAGTTGCTGTTTTGCATTGGTGCTTGGAGGAAGATTATGACTCCACCACAATCCAGCCTCAGAAAAGATTAGCAATAAAAAATGGAAAAAAAAAAAAAGGAATTAAAACAGAATAGGACTTTTTAGGAAAGACTTCTTAATGTTTTTGCTGGGGAGGTTTAGGAGGCCCACTTTGGAAAAGGAGGGGATTTAGTCACTGTGAAAACCTTTCAGAATGTTATATCTTTCGGATCTTAATGGTCTCCCTTGATGTAGATGCAGCATTGATGGGATTTCAGTTGAGGTGGTTTCCTTATAAAGAGAATTTTGTCCCTGTAACCTTCAGAAAGCCTTTATATCAAAACTTATTTTTAGAGCCTTGTTTGCAGCAGTATGCTGATGTTAGTATTTTTTAACATAGTTTCCACACATAGCTTTTATGACTGAAATCCAGAAGGGGAGAATGTTATAAAAATTACACTTCTAAGAGCTGGCTCTATACATGTTGGAATTTATAAGGTATATTTATGGGGCCTAGAACTGCTTGAGTTAGCAATGAAAACAAAAAAAAGAGCAAACTGGAGAAGTTAGAAGTCTTCAACAGTCCCTGGATCACCAGGTCTTCAGTTGAAGCTTTAGCTGTTTGGGTGGTAACACCAGCGTGTGTATTTAAAAATAAATAAACTCCAAACAAGAACAACAAAAAAAGCAAAACACCCTCTCCTCCCAACTCACACACAGAGACTGCCTTCCATGCTCCCCATAGTAAAACAAACCACACAAAAAATCCCCGTGGCCATAAAAAAAAAATAATCTTTGCTGTGACCAAAGCTTGGCTTTTCAGAATATGTAAATTTAAAAATTGTATGCAAACATTTCTGCTGAGTACTGAGAGAGTCATAGCTATCACCTCTGTTGTTGGAAACTGTGCTGAACCAATAACTTAACAGGTGGCTCAGAAGCCATTCTGTACAATTCTTTTCTTCCTGAATGTGGAAATGTAAACACTGTGAAGACATTGACCACCATAGACAAAATAAATGGGCATAAGAAATGTCATCTTGCAATGTTTTTCTAAATTGTGTAGAGGTTGACTTTCATATTTGTGTCTCTCCTACTCGTTGTTTACTTTTGCCTCCTCAGAGCACCTGTTTTTGAAACAGGTACCTGTTTTTCACGGAGTTATCCATCAGAATAAATGTTTCTGAATGCCATTCTGTAATCAACTGACTATCTAGATATTTTTTCTGGGTATTACCTTTCTGGTAACCAGAAATGTACGAGTCTCTTAGCCTCAGTCTGGGTTCTTTGTTTGGCTAAAACTTCTGAGCTTGTATTTAAATACTAGAACTCAATTCATTCCGTTCAACAACTTTGGAATTTACCCTCTTGGAATTTGAGGGACTACCAGATGGGTTGGGCTAAACTTGAACTGCTTCTGGTACTTCCAGAAAGTCAATGAGTGTTTCTGTTTCGTTTGAAGGAGGGTCAGGATGAAAACAGTTTATGCAGCGTATTTTCCATGAGTTATTGCTTTGCAAGAAGACGTGATCTTTTCAAATGGAAATAGCTGGTATTCCAGCAATATCCTATTGCATTCTCTTTTTGAAGATTTCACCTGTTCTTCCGTCATGTGGAGAAATGTAACCTTGTATCAAGGTTACAAACCTCAACCAGGGAATTAATTTTTTGAAGCAAAGTTTTTGTTTTGAAGAAGATTACAGTGTTTACATTTAGTGCTTTGTAACATTTCTGTTGGTATATTTGCTAATGGAAAAGCAAATAAATTTTCTTCCTTCTTATAGCCAAAGAGTGAATTCCTGATACCTCCTCCAGTGTTTTTCCTATCCTGTACTACACTAGACCTGACTAAGGCAGATGATTAAGAGGATTTTTGTTACATTAGTGAGCTAAGACCTGACATTTAAAAGAACTCCCAAGGATTGGGACTTGTATCTCGTACGAGTTAACAAAACCGCTTTAACAAAGATCTAAGAAAGAATATCAGTTATTATGGGCTAGTATATGAAAGATCCACTGAATAATGATGAGGCTTGTTGTTTGGCTTTCCTAAACAAGAATGATTTGGAGGAAGAAAGACAAATGTGTCAAGTAAATATGCTACTTACAGAACTAATTTGGAATGTTCTGTCAATGGTGTTTAGCAAGATTATAAAAGAAAATAAGCCTTGTTAATGTGGGATTTTGGTTTCTGTAAGTTTCCATGAAAAAGGAGGAGTTGCTATGCTACGTTTTTTACAGTGACATAGTAGGCAAGTTAGTCCATTTCTGTAATCTTGTGTTTTGGCTAACTTTTCCAGGAAGTCCAAAACCTATTTATTTATTAAGATGTAATAATTAAAAATACACCTACACAGTTATTTAATGTGACTGATTATTTTTTTCCTTTTATTTTGCAGCAATGCACCTCTTGCTTTTTCCTCCAAAGTATGTTATATTAAGTTTCGTGAAGCATCAAGTGTTGGTGTGGCGCAGCATCTAACTAACACCGTTTTTATTGACAGAGCTTTGATAGTTGTGCCCTGTGCAGAAGGTTGGTATTTTAGACATTGTTTTGTAATGTTGATCTTTATTGTGTCTGCTAATCATTTTAAGCTCTCCGTGTAGGAAGGCGGTGCTCTGTTCTTACTTTATTGCTTTTTGAAAAGTCTTGAAACAAAATTGAAAATTGAATGATGAAACACAATTATATAGATTTAATTGAATTCAGGATTAGAAAAAAGATAGTTGATTTAAATGAGGATAATTCAATTTTCTGTAGCTATTACATATTCTGAGAAAAAAGGGAAAAGAAGGTAAAATAATTCCTTTCATTTTGGTATTTGTTGGCAAGCTTATTCTCACACAGTTCTCACTGAAGTCAATGGAGCACTCAAAAGATTCAGCAATTTCTTGGCGCTGATAACATTGCAGTTTGGATTTTAATGTATCACCTTTGGTGTGGTCGTGGTTTTTTTGTTTAAGATACCGATTGATTTTTTTAGGCTGAATCCCAGTTTTGTCTTGTGGACATATAATATATGCATTTGGCCATTTTAGATTAATTTAATCTAAAACATTTAGCATTCATGGTGATAATTACTGTTTTAATATAAATGTTTACCTGTTAGCTTAATAAAATTTCGTTTTCCTTTCTTGTTACAGTGGAAAATATTACCTTGTGTGCCATAAAAAGGCTTTCTTACGTATAGTGATACTCCTTTTTCATTTTAGATATCTCTTTAAAAATGCAGTGATCTGTACAGAATGCTTCCAGTGTAAAATATTTTTTAAATTCTTAATAAAATAAAGTGCTAAGTGAGTACTAAATTTACAAGTGTTCCTTTAAATAGCATTGAGACCATACATTTACAGATGTGTTGGTTACAGGGTAGTTCTTCTTATTGGTGTAATAACCCAAATCTGAATAGTGTTACTTGAAGCATGTTCTTGCAGTGGGAATATTGCTGGAGTTAGTCAGAGCCCCATTGACTTCATTGGGATCATTGTGGAATTGAGCATCTACCTATTTGGTTCTGGACTTTGTGCTTCTTTAGAGTGGAAATATTTCAGCTGGTGGAGTAAATTTAACTTTACTTTGAACATGGTAGTTGTTTTGCCACACACAACAATATTTAGAATGATTGAACCATAAACTGCAGGAAGTCAAGAAATGCCTCCTATTAACATAACTTTTTTAACTGCAAGAGTCATGTTTTCGTTCAAAAAATAGTGTTGACTTCTTGGAGTTTGTTAACAGTGGTCCCAGACTACCAATTTTTGGCATGTCTGCCACATCATCATCTGGGTAGTATGAGATTAGTGCTGCTGTGATAATGGTCTGGGATGTTCTTAGCAAACTCTTACAAGTCTCCAAAATTTCATAGACCCAGTAAGTCTAAAGTTTCACTAAAGGCTACGTTAACCTACAATACAATATGCTGCCTATTCTTGTAGCTTTCTTTACAGTAGAATCTGGCACATATACTTGTCTTTGAGAGGACCTAGATTTTTAGTTACTTTTAGGCCTTGTTTTGAGGACTTCTGGCATTATTTTTTATATCTGTTCTTAAGCCACAAAGAGGATATGGCTGCATCCACCTGGGGCTTTGTAGAGGCTAGTGGGACCAGAATCGTTATTATTGAAGAATTTCCCCTAGATAATTGAATAGAAATTACTCAGAGTCTTAGTTTTATGTTTCATGGAAGAGACCTTAACACTGGTTCAGTACTGTCAGAGAGGGAAGAATGCCACCTAATGAATGAACAACACTTCATGGTTTTTTTCTTGTGATGAGATCACTGCCTGACGTGATACAGCAACAGGCAGGTAAAGCTACTTTCCTCTGTCTATTGATGGTAGACAACCAATGGAAGGAGCAAAAAATCAAGTTCTGACAAACCCATTTGTAGCTTGTGTATTAGGCATTTCTGAGAAAATGTATTACGGAGAAAATTGTCACTGTTCAAAATCATTGTGGACCCCACAGAGATTTATGTATAATTAAGGGAACAAATAATTGGGTTATGAGGTCACATGTCTTTTTAGTGTTAGAATGCTGTTTACATGTAACTTTCTAACAGAGTCACTAATTTTAATTCATAAGGATGTGAATCTATATAGGTTTAACTTTCTGAGAAAATTACTGTGTGGAATAAGTATGGCTTTGGAGACCACAGTGCAAGATTTTTGATTGACTACCGTATGATGCGTTGTTAATGGGGTCAGTGGATTGTATCATGGGCTTTAAAAGCAGTGATGGTTATATCCTCCTGGGAGATGAAATTATATCTTTGGCCAACAGTGCCAGTAATAAAACATTTAATGCGCCGAAATCGAATGTAGAGGAATGTAATACGGAACTCTGAAAACTTAGTTTTTAAAACCAGAATAAAATCTGAAATTTTGAGTGTTATTTAAACAGTGGTAAATCAGGGGAGGAGGGAATCACTATGCAATGAAAAAAGGTGTTAATTTTGTAATGTTTAATGAACAAGTTAACAAAAATGTAAATGAAGTAACATTATTAAGCTGTTGAAATAGGACTTTTTTGTATGTGTATTGGTAGGTTTTTCTATAAATGGTATACTTTGAGAACACAAAGGTAGAAAGATAAACAAAGATGCCACCCTAATCATTCTAAATTTTATGTCCACAATATCTGGTAGATGGATTTTGACTATTAATTTGGTTTTGTATGTTTTTTCTGTGTGATATTTGTGCATTATTAGATGACTAGACTGGCCAAGGCAGACCTGTTACACTTGCCTGAGTTAGGCATTGTTTGCCATGCCACTAAACCTGCCGACAAGTGAAACCTTCATGGGGGAAATGAGATCGAAGTCTGGCCTGCTGAAGATGGACGCCCTGTCTCTGTTTTTATTTTATTTTGCTTTCTTTCCTTTGTTTCTTTTATTTTTATTTTTATTTTATTTTGTCCCTTTTTTTTTTTGTTTTGTTCTGTTAAATCTCTTTCCCTTGTACTTGTGAACTGGTACTTCAGTTCTATAAAAATGGTGTTTTGTAAAGGGTTCACAGTGCTTCATTTTGAAGTTGACCTGAAGCTGCTTATGAATGGTGGATGGTATACAGAGAATTTAGAGTACTATAAACCTTTATGCTGTGAATTACAGGAAAAATTGATTTGGAACACATTTAAGCATCTAAATTCAACAGATGAGCACATTGTGTCAGAAGACAGAGATAGTGAAACATACATCAGCTTAAGATATGTTCTTTCATATGTTAGGCTTTATGAATTTATCTTGGAAACGGACATTTGATATGCTTACTTCTGGAGAAATTAACTTTAGGAAGTAAAGTCATGATCTTTCTCTGCTTTTCCTCTTAGCAGAGTAGTTTTTATTTTAGGTTGCACGGTCTTTTAAAAAGAAGGCTTTCTATTTATGTCTCATATATGAAGAGTTTAAAATAATTATTTTTGAAATCGAACTTTCATGAGCATTGAATGTCATGAAGTACATGTTTGGTACTGGTGAAACCTTGCTCCACTGAGCTCAGTGGCAGTAAGATTTCATCATTTTGTTATTGTAATTTTCAGAAAAAACTGTTTACCACTCATAAGTACAAATATAGCCTGAAGTTTTGGTTGGAATGTATTATGTGAGGCACATTGTCTTTTAATACTGTTATTTGTGGGAAGATTGAATCAGTTCTGTGTGCGTGTGTGTGTATGTGTGTGTTATATTGTACTTTGACATGCTCCAGTGGTGTAAGAAGAAAAGAAAAAAAAAATTGTCTTGGTCATCTCAGAATCTCAGAAGCCTTGGTAGTTCATGCTGGAGTGATTGAGAGGGTTCTCATCCCTAAATGATGTTCTTACGTGAAACAGAAGTCCTGAAACTGAAGTGGTGGAGCAGGAGGTGGTGTGTTGAGTACTCAAGCTCTGCTCTACCCAGCTGGCTGCACTGGGTTCCGCTGGTGTCACACTGGTAATGCACCAGGCTGCATGCTGCTGCTGGGAAGAGCTTTGCTTTGTGGTCTCTGTTGGATTTAGCTGTGGCAGCGTAGGTAATTGCCAGTAGGTGTAATCTCTTTAATTACTGCTGCTAAATCCAATAAGAATCATGAATTGGATCACAAAGAAATTACTTTAAGTCTACATTTTCCATTGATTTAAAATAGTAGGAAAATAACAGTTCCTTTAATGATGTTTAGAGGAGATGTGAGCTGTAAGTATTTCTAAGACAAGTATACTTATTTAATGCAGAAGCAGTTTGGGAGGCAAAGATTAACCATATAGTTTTAAGTACAAAGAGTAGGGAAATAATTTCTTCTGAGCACTTAGAGGGGGATCAAAATGTTGGAAATGATAGTTGCTTAATGCAGATACTTCTGTTCAGCTTTTAGCACAATGGATTCTGGTATGGAGTACGTTGACTGGGGCTTTTAAGCACTTTGATGATACAGAAAAGTGACAGCTGTAACTGATACTTAGGACAACAGTACATTTCCTAAGAATCATAAGGTGTCTCAAGGCAATGCAGAGCTAATCTGTATCTGCTTCCAGATTTCTTTGTGAAGTGAAGATTCAATAAGTAAATGGTTGTAGAATCTGTGATTTTCTAAACACAAGGGCTTCTAAGAAATCTTTCTAAGGATGTGGTGTAGATGTGGAACATATGTTTTGTGTGTTGCCCTCATTATAAAATAAATATCTACCTCATTTCCACTCAGCTTTTAAAATCCATGAGTTTAAAAAACAGAACAGTTATTCTTAAACTATAATGTCCTGATCTGTTGGTCGTAACCCACATATTTTGTTGTATCTTTGTTGGCTTGTATTCCTTTTATAAAGAAATTATTGGAGGTAATTAAAGCTTGGAACTTGTGAGGTTATTTGGCCTCACATATTAATTGGTTTTTCAGAACTGTCTAGGGAACAGGGAAGTAAGTTTGCAAGATATTTCATGCTTGATTTCCCTCCCACCCCCAACAGTTTGTTTTCTATAGAATTATTAATAAATTTGACCTGTTCTTGAAAACTGGAGAAGGACCATTTAAAGAGACAATATCTCAAACATGCAGGCAAATTTTCAGGGTTCTGTCTGTAGAGATAGACTCTTTCTCATTCATGAATAAAATAAATGAATTTTTGTGACATGGAACTTGCCAACTAGATTTTGTATTTAAAACAAAACACGACATTGTTGAAGGACCAAGGTACTCTGTAAATGATGCTGCTAACATTACAGTTGAGATGTGCATGTTATTCATTCTGTGAACTGCTATAACAGTGCACTTAACCAAAAGTGTTCAGTGGATTCCCTGAGAAACATTTGAGGCAATGAGTAATTCCAATTATTTCAGTAACATGGCCAATATACTTAAACTTTAGACTTGTATTTAAATACCTTCTGAACTTGACTCATTGTCTGTTTAGCTTTGTGCTTAACTCAGTGTCTATTTAAAAGGGCTAAATGCCTAAGCATCTCTGAAATTTATCTGGTTAAGTGTGTATTGAATTGACTGTATGTAAGCGCATACTTAAATTAGGCATATACTTATGTACATTACTGACCAAGGATCTAAATTAGAATGCAGACACACCACTTTAGGAAACATATCTGCCATTTGATTTAGTTGAGCTATGCCTGTTGATCCTGTAGAAACCTGCATGAGTTTCCAGTTAATTGCAAGATACTAGCTGTTCAGGATAAGTTCTGGTTCATTCATCATTTGAAGTTATTTAAGTGTTTTGCTTTTCAGAAGAACAGGTACATAAATCTATGCCTAATTTGCATGCACAGCTGATGGAGCTGTATATTTGAAAGCCTGTTAGTTAGCTACATATTCGGCAGGATGTGCAGCAAAATACTTGATACTCATGAGCAGTCAGGCAAATCAGGTACACCTCTCATTGCATGCCTGACTTCGAAATGAGATCTGCAAAGAGTGCTGAACATTGTGATGGTGTCTCAGATTCATGCATGTTTTTTAAAGAGCCCTGGAAGTTATTATTGCACAGTTAATTCCTAAGTGCTAATAATTTTCCTGTTTTTCTCCTTTACATAGAAAAAACAAGTGGTTTGTTACATGTTAAGGAGCAAGGTGCCTGAAAATTTAACATAAATTAAATAAGTGTAAATAGGAAGCATGAGGAAAAAATGGGTATTGTTATTTTATCTTTTCTATTCCACCCATGCTACATATAAATTAAGTTTCATTTAGATTTGTTTTTTCCTTTGGTCATATCCAATGGTAACCCAGTCTTTGCTGCAGATCTGTAGAGCAGGTTTGCAACACTTTTTTTTCTTCTTTTTTTTTAAAGCTAGTATGTTTCCTGTGGGGTCTGCTGACACTCATATAGCTAAAACCGCACAGTGTTTTAAAACTTACCTCATATTTTTCTTTTTGATAAGAATATTTAGATTAGAAGTTTAAAAGTCCTTAAGTTAGGGGGTGTATAGTTAAAGCATAGACAGTTTGAACCAAAGCAGTAAAATCCACTCACACAGTATTTGTATATACTTTGACTTTTTTGTATATACTTTGACTTTTAAATAAAATCACTTACTATAATAAAATGCATGGGGTAATACTAAAGGGTGCAGCTGGATAGCGTAAATACAGTTATGCCAGTAATTTTTAATAGATCATCAATACCTGATATAATTAGAACTTCTTTCTGTCATTTTTCAGTTCAGTGTTTAGTGTTTGTACCAGTTTAAATCCCTTTGCATTTCAAATTTAGAATGTACATTTAATTGTAATCATAATGGTTTAATTTTTAAGTATTTTGAAGATTTTTTGGGGTTCATTTAGCAGTCTCATTGTGACTAACATTGAATGAAACCTGTGTTTAGTTCAGATTGCATATTACTGAAACTTTTAGCATGGCAGGGGAATCTAATCCGATTGAAATTAAAAAAAATACATATTTTGTGAAAATATGACTTATTTAGTGGATTAATTATGATTTTCTTCAATCTCAGTAAATTTCAAGCTAATTTATCAAGGTTTTTATAAGCTGAAGTGACCTAGAATTTGTGACAATACAAATCTAAATATTTTCTGCCCTCCCCTCCTCCACTTCCAGCTTCACTTGTAGTATGTATTGTTTGGAGTCACTGTAGTTCAGTAGGTTTTATTTGATTTTAATTTATTTTTACATCCAAAGTAGGTAGCACCAGAGGATTAAGAAAAAAAAAAGCACAAATTTCAGTTAGCACATACGTTGGGGTTTTTTTTTGTTTTTTTTTTTTTTTTTTTTTTTTGTTTGTTTTTTTCTTTTGCTGATTTGGTTATTTGCCATTTCTGGGGATTAAACTTTAAAAAATGTTCTTCTTTTCTGTATCTGATGTTCTGTGTGCTATTAGTGATGCAGCCAACACGAACGGTTGTCATGTGTAAAACAACTTTCGATCAGCGCGAAAACACCGCCCTGGGAAAGCGTCCATGCTTGATATCGTTTGGTTCATGAACATTAAGTTTCCAGTACAGGTGACCCATAGCTCAAAGTGTTAAATAATTGTATACATTATTCAGTTTTTAAAATAATAATCCATTAATGAGATTGTTAGTCATTGAAGTTTTGCTCACTTTTGTTTTTCCTAGTAGAACAGGGTAAAAGGAAAAACTTAAGTTCTTATTTGTTTCTTTGTAAGGATCTGGTAGATAGATTCATTGTTATTTATTACATTTTTAAATGCAAGGGTAATTGTAAAATCGTAGAAAGAGTAACATCTGTGTAGTGTTCCAACTCTGTGTAATGCTTTCATTTGCTTCTTCAGGTAAAATCCCAGATGAAGGCAAAGCCCTTTCTCTATTGGCACCTGCTCCTACTGTGACAAGCCTGATGCCTGGTGCAGGGTTGCTTCCTATACCTACACCAACCCCTTTGACTACAGTAAGTAAAATTCAGTTGCTGTTTGATTTCTGGTTTCTGTTGTACTCAATAGCCTTTTCTGTGTTCAGAAAACAAGAACTGTCTAATCCATGGATGTTGTCCTCTTGTATGCCTGTTCCGTAAGAATTTAGCTGCAATGCCTCTTCTGAGGGTAGATCACAAGATGTCCTTGCCTGGGCTTTTCTTTCAGATTATTATTTTGCAAAATAGTGGGTAAGTACTGATTTTGGTTGTGTCTGTTTTAACCGTTCTTCTCTAGACCCATTAATTTTACCCAGTAGCAGTTCTATCCAGCTCCTAAAAATACTTCTACTTGATATCTTCATGAGAGGGTTTTTAACTTTTTAAAAGTAGCTGCTGCTACTTCTGCTCAGTTCCCTTTTGTCTTTGTAAGCCTTTCTTGACATCAGCAGGCTTCTGTAACCTGTTCAGGGAAAATTTCAAATAAAGTAGTTTTCTCTTTTGTTACGCCAAAAAAAAAAATTATGGTGGCTTGTTGAGATTTTCTCACACTTGTTAGAACATCTCTTTTCTGGAAAGGCAGTTGCTGTTTTGGGTGGAGAAAATAAAATTCAAACCAGGAGCTCAGCAGACAGATTCAGCAATGATTTTTCAGTGA
>VXBW01003661.1:90918-103220 GCA_013400375.1 Thinocorus orbignyianus | reverse complement strand
AAGACAGGGAGAGAGATAAAGAGCGAAAGAAAGATCGAGAGAGAGTCAAAGACAGGGACAGGGACAAGGATAAGGACAAAGAGAAGGACAGGGAAAAGGAAAAGGATAAGGAGAAGGAAAAAGACAGGGAAGAGGTAGACCAGAACAAGGAAAAAGAAGATACTGAGAAAGAAGAAGAAAAGGAGAGAGAGAAGATTAAGGACAAGGAGGGAGATAAGGACAAAGGAGGGGAAAAAGAGAAGGACAGAGACAAAGAAAAGGAAAAAGATGGGGATAAGGAGAAGGAGCGAGGAAAAGAGAGAGATGATAAAAAGAAGAAAGAGAAGAGATCCAGAACACCCCCAAGAAGCTATAGCTCTTCAAGAAGATCTCGTAGCTCCAGCAGGTTTGTTTAGAACTTTTTCATGCTTTTTGTAACTTGTGAGTTCTGTGAGGCACCATCCTGGGTCTTATGTATCAATATCACCATGTCCCTTACTAATTAAATTTGCATCATTTCTGTTTTGTAGATTTTCCTATAAAGTAAAATCTATTACAAAGACCTCTGTATGATGCCTGAAACAACATAGTTTCTTGTTGGGCTGCTGGTGCTTGCCTTTCACATAACTGTATAGTATAGTCCTTGAGGACAGTAAGTAGATGATTCTTGTGCCATTTCTCTGTGTTGGAGCCATCTAAAAGCTCTGTAAGGCAATATCTCACATCGTCTCTGTTCCAAAGAGAGTTTAAGTCACTGTTACATAGTTATTTGGTTACTTACATACTGTACAGTGTTGGTCTGTAGACCTTATGAACAATTGGGTGATAGTACTTGCCGCTCTTCAGCTGGATGGCTGAACAGTGGGAAGCAAGTGTTCTTGGCTGGCTAGCCGTTTGGAATGTGTGCGTCTCAGTTGGAAAATAAGGATACCCTGTTTAGCTGGTTAGGTTACCTTGGCCAGGTACAAGTAAAAAGTAACATTCCTTGACAATTGTGGTAGTAAACAGGAAGACATTCAAGTTAATACTTGAATACTAATTTTGCTTTAGAGGCAAAAGCTCTCTCTTTAGAGCTTTTGCCTCTAAAGAAGGCTAAGCTGGGTGGAAGTCTGGATAAATTCAGTACAGCAAAAGGAGGCTGTGAGATTGATTATAAGCTGTGTAAGTGGAATAAGTCAGGCACGTTCTAAAAGCTTTGTGGCTAACAACTTCATAGGCTTTGGTGGAAGAAGTCCTTTCTTTATACCTGAGGAATGAGGGAGTAACGTGTCAAATTTAGATACCAGATCTTCACTGTTACCTTGAGAGAACGAAATGCTGGATAAATTGGGAAAAGTTCTGTTACAATTATTTTACTGCACAAAAGCAGAATTCCAACATCCTCAAAATTCAGGAGCTTATGGTTCATACAAGGCAGAAAAGGGTATAATGGTTTCTGAACATTCTGTTTACATTATATGAAATGTCTGTGTTGTTTTGGAGGTCTATGGGCAAAATACTATGGCTTCCTTAAGTGTATACAGCTTCCTGTTTTAATGCATTTCTAACATTATTTCATGCGTTGAAGACCTACAGAGAATAGACATAGCTTCTGCCAGCTTTGAAAACTTGTTATGTCTGTGAAACATTATCTGTCTGTAGGCCTCAGGAGTGTTGAATTAAATAACTGTAGAAGAAAGATTGAAGATTTTGACAGTGTGTAGCTTATATAATAGCCTTGGTGGAGGACCCAATTCCTAATGTCAGATAGCATGTGTAGTTACCAAAATTTCATGCTTCAGTTGCTACAGCCATGCTCCCCTTTAAGAATCTTGCTATTGAAGAAAGCGCCATGGAAGGGTCGAATGCTGTGTACTTGGGCAAAGAATGCCAGTGAGAATGGGTACATCTCATTTAGTGGACTCACAGTACAAACCCCTACTTTTATATGAAATTGTTTTTTTAATCTTTTATACAACTATTAATAAGCAAGAACAATGTTCTTTTGAAGATTGAGGATGAGAGAATACAGTATTTATATGGATTTACAGTCACTTTTTCAGATACAGCGTTATCCTTAGAGTGTCAGTACTGGGGCCAGTACCATTGAACATGGAATCATAGAGTGGTTAAAGTTGGAAGGTACCTTAAAGATGGAGTTCCAACCCCCCTGCCATGGGCAGAGACACCTTCTACTAGAGCAGGTTGCTCAAAGCCCCATCCAGCCTGGCTTTAAACACTTCCCAGGTATGGGGCACCCACAGCGTCTCTGGGCAACCTGTTCCAGTGTCTCACCACCCTCAAAGGAAAGAATTTCTTCCTAAGATCTAATCTAAATCTCTCCTTTTTCAGTTTAAAACTGTTTTGACATATATAAAGGCTTTTTTTCCTGATGTTTAAACTGTGTTTTTTCTGGGCAAACTGGAACTAGTTACTATGAGAGACTGTAGAGTCTCCATATGTGGAGGTATTAAAAATCTGACTGGCTGTGACCCTGTGTAACCTGCTCTAGTTGACCCTGTTTTAAGATTGAGGAGGGAGATGTTGGACTGGGTGGTCTGCAGAGGGCTCTTCCAATCTCAGTAATTCTGAAAAGTGACTGTGAATAGATTGGGCTATAGCGTTCCAGTTAACTTGCATTTAGGACAGCTTTTTTACTTTGATGGTTGATGTTGCCTAGTTGAAATGATTTTCTTCTCCTTTCTGGAGAAGTCATCCAACAAACTGAGATTTCAGCTGCCTGGATTTCCAGTGCAGCACAGATTTTGGACTGCTGATTCTTTACCTGATGAGTGTGAAATATTGGACAAGTAGTTGTTTTTTCGCAGAGGCGGAGGTGGAATAGGACACACAGGACCTTCTAAGAACTAGATGGCAACTGACCTTGCTTTCCTGATGGAGAGTATTCAAGTACTAGAAATCAGATAGCTATTTGTGATTTCTAGCTGAAGGAAGAGATGCAGACCAGGAAAGAGGAGGATCTGGCTCCTTTTCCAGCAGGCATCTACAAGCTAGCAGAGGACATAGGTACAGAATGTTAGTTCTGCATGTGATTAAGAGATGCACGATCACTGTAAAAGTATTCAGAGTAGTTTTTTCTTAAATTTTGCTGTATTAGTATTGCTTAAGAGTGTTAAAAAAGCAGGTGCACAAAAATCTTTATATAGACAAACGTAATAGAGATGGCAGCAAATACTGTCAGACATATTTCAACTTGAAATATGAAAAGCACAACCTGAAAATTAGATTTCATGAAAAAACACATTGTAGTGTGGTGTAGGCAGTTGGTTACTCACAGATAAGGACGCAGGAAAGCAAAATGAAGTGGGGACATACTCGGTGTAGCCCAAGCAGGAGCACTGTCAGAATAATATGTAATTTTCCAGTAGCCTCATTTGAAAAGAGATGATAAATTTGAAGATGTTCAAAATGAGATGCATTAACTAGTAAGCAGTTGATCAGTGGTTGTGTTATTTTCTCCATGTTTCTGCGGCCACTTTATATTTTGTTTACCAAAGATTGAATCAAACTTAGGGGCTTGCTGAACAAAGTAGTTATGAAATTTTGTTCTGTACAAATTCAGGAGGTCATGGTGGATGATACTGTCAGAGTACCAATCCAAATAGTAGTACTAGGCATATCTTAATACATCCTATTATAATTTATCTATTAACTGTTGATTTCTTGACTGTTCTTTCAATTTCCATTGAAGATGGAAATACTCACACCTAGTGTTGTAAATTGCACAAGGCTGTTACGCATTAATTATAACTTTTTTGCTATATCTTGAAGTGCCTTCTCAACTAGTTTTTAACTTCCCTGTTTTTCATTGATATTTCTTCCTGTTTGCTTTTCCTGCTCTGTGAAGAGGTGATAGAGAAAAAATCTTTGAGAGGCATAGGTTCTGTGTTCTTGTTGAATGAAGTTTTACTGACTCTGTTTTTGCTTTATTTTAACATGTGCCTCAGTACACATTCAACCAGTTATTTAATGCTTTGTTCTATCCAAGAGCAGCGACTGCTAGGAAAACAAATAGATATTAACTTATTTATTCTGATTTGGAGAAACACTTGAGCTTCATTTTTAACTGTTTGCTTTTAGACCAATAGGAATGCTAGTTCATGTATTTCGGAATCAAACTTCAGTCAGGCTGAACTGAAATTACAGTGATTTTCAAGTTGTAATGTTATGTTATGAAGTTCGTATTGCTCCAGTTACACCTTTTGTGTTAATGTGGCCCTTCAGTTTCTTTTTCTTGATGAAGAAATACTCACTTAATACAAGATCACTGAATTCAGTGTGTTTCCATTGTTATCTGGTATAAGAACAAGCACACAAGAATAAACAAAAAACGGGAATCTGAAAGGGTGCAACTTCTCACCCACCCCCCCCCGCTTGCTTTCTTCTACTAAACACAACATAGTTTTTTTGGGGGGGGTTGTTGTGGAATTTTTTTTGGCTTTGTACAGTCCATATGTTGTTGATGATATATAATGTTAAATTCAGGAATATTTACTTAATTATTGTGTCAGATCATTTTAAGAGCTTTCTGCTTTTATCTGATTCCTAAGTTCATTATTTCTTTTCTTTGATGATCTTGAATTTCTTGGTCCTGTAGAGAAAGGCGTAAAAGGAAGAGTAGAAGTCTCTCCAAGTCTCCTAAAACATCCAAAACCATGAAAAGAAAGTCTTCACGAACTCCTTCTCCGAGAAGGTCAGTTTGATTTAAACATAGATGTTAATGAGCAGCAAGGGAGGAAGAATTTATAGCATTTTTATCGTTTTACTGCTCTTGCACTGATCACCTCAGGTGATTTCAGTTGGTCAGCATGATTCAGTTTTGATTTAAAACAGAAGCAAAACAAAAACCTTCATGAATTGGAGTTTTGGTATGCTTTCAACTGGAGAGTTTCAAATCTGTCAATAATGCAAATTTCCTTCAAATCAATAAAAGTCCTTCATTGGACACAAGTTAATTTGGTTTTTGTTTCGCAAATAACATTTTTGCGAATACTGAACACATGCATTCTTTAGCTCTCAAAAAATCCCTTTGTCTTTTTGAATGAATTTTTTTTATGTTTTGGGGTTTTATTGGAAAACTCACAGATGACAGTTTAGTTTGCAGGTAAATGATTTAGTGGTTGTTGCTGTTGGATTAAATTGTGATTTGAGTAAAAATTTTGTGAAACAGAAACAAGAAAGAGAAAAAAAGAGAAAGAGATACAAATAATGAAAGAAGAGAAAGAGAACGCTCCACCTCCAAGAAAAAAAGTAGTAAAGAAAAAGAGGGAAAGGAGAAATCTGACAAAAGCACCACTACTTTGAAGGTAAGCTGTGTGACGAAGCAATAATCAGAGTGAAGTGATGAGCTAGTGAAGCCATTGTTTAAATTCCCTCACTTGTCTTTCTTTTCCTCCTCTTTTCTTTTTTCTCATGTTTTCCTTACCAAAATATTAGCATTTGAGTTTAGCTTTTGCCAGCTGGGTGACCGACAGTTGTTGTTTAGTGGGCCAGTTTGATAAGTCTCTGTGTTTCAACTTTACTGGGCCTATAGGAGCTTGTGTGAGTAGGTTACAGAAAGACTTGCTTTGGTTTCTCTTTCCTGTTCTTTACCGTATGTTGGGACTTGGCTAGCTGCCTGGTTGTATGAGTGGGCAGGAGGCAGACTGTGTAACTAAGAAGCAGTGTTGAGGGACAGCTTGGCTGTCAAGCTGAAAAGATTACTTTTTCAATAAGCCTCCCCCTGGTTGCTTTGGTCCTGGTCTGCTTATTGGACTGTGCAGGAGTAAAGTTGAATGGTAGGGGAAGGGTGTTATGGGATTTTGCCCTGCAAAATCAAAGGTGATATGATTAAGAAAAGAAACATCTCAAAATTATTCAATTATTAATAGAGTTTGAAAAGCAGCATGCCTTTTAAGAGTAGTTTGTTGTACTCAGAATTACTCAGCTGTTACAAAACAGCTGGCTTGATTGACCCTGTCCACATGCTTAAGTAATTACATTACCCAAGAACTCTTAGAGTGCATCAGATACCTGACAAAAAATGTGAAAGAGAAATTAATTTAATCCTATTTAATTCAGAAAATATGGTGAATTTCTGGAGCGGTTACTCATAGTTTCAATGGTGCTGCTTGTTCTTTTTTTTTCTGAATATTGATGATAAAGACAAATCACACTATGGCAATGATTTATTGGGTGATGGGTTGTTATGAGTGCCTTACTTCAGCCAGTTGAAAAGAAAATGTAAAAAAAATAAAAAGGAAGAAGAAGCTGATACTTCTAAAAATTGTGAGATAAGATAGGCATGTAAAAATTGTAAAATTACAGTTAGTTGGAAGTAATTTGCTACAATGCTAAGAAGATGGGGTTTTTTATGAAATAATTTTATCTTTGGTAGGAAAAAGATCACACTAAAGAGGATCAGAATTCAGAAACTGACAAGGAAGTAGACAACAGAGATACACAAAGGACAGATGAAGTCAAACTACAACAGAATGGGAACTGTCAACCAAATGAAGAAGACCTCTCAATTAAAATGGAAGAGGTTTAAAACAAAGACCGAACCTCTGATTCAACTAAGGAACGCAATCCAAAGCTTTTTATTTCCTAGAGTGAGGAAGAAAATGTCAAAGCAATCAACCTGAACGTGTTAATAGTACTAATAGCTCTTCCAATTCTTGTGATAGTTTTGTTGTCTTCTTGCTGTAAAGCAAGAGAGCACAGACCAGTAGTTATACCATGAAAAGGCAGATGCCATCAGAACTATTCATGTCTGAAAATCCATGCATTTCCATGATGGCTGTACTTATTTGTAAAATGAGTTATGCTAAGTTTTGCCATAAGCTGTTACAAATAAGTAGAAACCGAAAGGTGTAAACCTGTACTACTCAAAAAAAGCTGAAGATGTGCATTGAAGGTTGTTTAAAATACTGCTTGTTGGTTATATTTTTTTTTTTATTGTTTTACCTTGTGGGTTAAAAAACCCACAAAAACTTCAGTGTGTACTGTTTGATGTGCTTGGAAATGGTGCATAAATCTACACACTTTCTTTTGTTGTAGGTGACAACTGTAGGGAAAGGGTTTTTAAACATAAACATAGTTGTACGGTTGTTACGTTAAATACCCCCTGACTAGTATGTTTTTCGTTTGCTCACAGCTTGAGATTCTTGGGTTTTATTATTTAAAAGAATTTCTTACTAATATCTTTAATATTTCTTTGAAAGTATTTGAACAATGCATGCTACTTTTCTGTTCCTAAGAGGAACATTGCCATGTTGTAGGTAATAGGTTAGCTTACTGGGTTATTTTGGGGCTGTTTTGGTTTTTTTGTTGTTTTCTTTTCTCCTTCCAGAAGTGAGCACATCTTTTATCATATTATCAGAAATTGCAGCTGTGTTTTGAGCTGTACTGCAGTGTGTCTGTTCAGCTGCAAATAGTACAGGTGCCATTATGAAAACAAATATTCCTTACTTGTTTAAAAAATACGGGAGCACAAGCAGAAGCTTTAGTGCCTTCTTAAAATGTGATATTTTCTAGAAAGGTATGTGCTATTACTTGTTTTTGGCTAAATCTTATGTGATCTCTATTGCTATTTTGCCACCACCAAACTGTAGACAAGAAAGTAAGTGATTTGCCAGAATGGTCGTTTGGTTCACTTGTTAAAATACTAAAGCTCCATTTTTATTTTTATTTTTTATTATTAGAAGAGATTTATAGATGAAAGCAAAGATGCAGTTTGGGGACCACCACTGTACAAAAGTAGTAGCTGAATACAAAGCATTTTCTGACCACCTGTATCAAAGACAGCCCTTTGGACATTTAATCTACATTTGGATGGCCTTAATTGTTACCTCTCCATCATCTCCTCTGATAGCTGTTGGGTCATGTAAAAGGAATTGTATGCAAAGCAGGGGGATAAATAATTTGGGGGAAAAAATGTTCAAATTTACACTGGAGTTATATGGTAGAGATTCTTTTTTCATTCTTTGAGGAGAAAGCGTGTAAGAGAATGACAAAGCAGTTATTTTTGTCAAGGTAAAACATGGCTTGTGTTCTCTGAACTAATTTAACTGGTTACATAAGATTTCTTAAGAGTCATACCTTTAAAACTTACTTATACCTAAAGTCGAGTAATTATTTTTAATACAACTTAATACAATCAAATGACTTAATTGCCTTACCTCATGGGAAGAGTTGTTTCTTTCAGTTAAAAGAAGAACTTAATAGCATATTTGCTGTTTGCTTTCAGTTTCTTTTTTTTCCTTTGCGTAGTTAATTCTTCAAAAAAAGATAAAGCATATTACAGGGAATGAAAATTTTGCCCAGTTCCTGAGGTAATGAAACCAAGTTTGATTGTGAAGCTACTTGATCACTCTTCATTTTCAATACGTTTTAATGTTCTTGCCACTGTGTACATTTAAAACTATGGAAAGTGCTTTACCATGTAAAGTATAGGCAGTCATTTTTGTGATGTTCAAGCCACATGCTATTGGCTGATAAACAGCTTATTCTGATAAAAGAATGACAAATCTGTGTGCTTACAGGAAGACTGTGAAGGATTGTGTCTTGCAACAACAGCTGTCTTATTTATGATGTGTAAGTAGCATAGAGCAAAGATTCTTTGTATACTTGCTATCTTTGGTACCATTTCACTAATAAAATTAAGTATTTTAGAGGGAAGTTTCTGCTGGTACATACTTATTAAAGGAATATTTTTAGTTTATTGGGTCTTGTTCAGGCAGCTTTGATCTGAAATGTGGATACCACTGAAAATATACATGTATTATTTATAATATCTCTGAAAAGCTAAGTTTCTCCTTGGGGAGGAATTAGAATTCTTGCAGCGTATCATGTTTCGGCTGAGTTTTGTTACCCTGAAATTGCATAGCTCTACTATATATCAGTCACAGAATGTGTGAGGGATAGTGTACAGTTATCTAAGAAACATGCCTTTGGAAATTAATAGTTATGGATGGCAGCCTTGCTTATTTATCACATGTCTAAGTCTATATGCAACACATTATTATGTTGTATGTGAATTAATGGTTCCCTAACAAAAAGGATTTTTAAAAAGAAAAGATAAAAAAAAACCCCAAGCCAACCAACCACACATGTTTCCTCCCCACCCTGGGTCATATTTTCTTGCAAATGCTGTATTTTCTGGATTTGCTTTGTAAATACTCTGCAGATTTGTGAGATAGTTCAGTTCTGTCTGTTTGTATTAGGTGTTTTACAGTTCCCCTCTTCCTAAAAGGCTTCTACTAGTGAGCTCTCGTTCCGTGAAACGCCTGTCTCTGCTCATTTTTAAGCGGGTAGTGTAACACAGTAGTGAAGTTCCTGCTTGCTTCAAGGGGTTTGTGTGCATCGTCCATGGAATGTGTCCGTCTTCCAAGGCGAGTCCATTGCCTTCCTCGTTGACAAGCTTGCATGCTGAGCTGCCATGTCTGATTGTTTGGGCTTGCACTTTATAAACGAGATTAAATGGAGTGGATGTCTCGAGAACAGTGTAGTTCATGATGGCTGTATTGTCTGAAGTGGAATTTCATTTGAGTCAGCCTTTATTCAAAAACGTTGTGACTTGCAATGTCTCGTAGAGAAGTGGTGGTAGGATGCCATTTTGCTAAGACCATGTAAAGCATGTATATATGCTTAAGATTCCATTAGTGACCACGATTATTTCACAACAGTGTTTCTGGACAACAGATTTTTCTTCGGATTTTGAAAGGAGGTAGCAGGAGACGACAGCATTCCGAGCTCAAAATGGAGTTGGCTGTCTATAGGTTCACACAGGTGTGAGGGATGAGATTTTGTTTGCAAACACTGATAGCAGTGTAGTAAAAGAATATTTCAAAATTAGAACTAAGTGGGGCAAAAAGCACTTCATTTGGAAACTAGAAACTTCTGAAGAATGCCTGAGAAATCGTGGAGATCATAGGATTCTGCCTACTCATTAGCCACCTGCTAATTGTTTTTGATGACAGTTTCATATAGATCCATCTGAACTAGCTTTACATTATCTGGCTCACAGCAGCGACACGTGCACAGCTTGGATTCTGGAATGAGCTGTGCCCACCTCAGCGTGTCCATCTGCTCTGCTGCAGAGAAGGTAACTTCCCTAGCCTGTGGCATGCTTTGCGTTGCTCGCTGGTGCTTGCTGGCCCAGGTACAGCTCGGACAGTGCCTGGAATTACTTTGAAACTGCAAATATGGTCTGTACTGGCTTCTCTGCGCTGCCCTAGGCTTGTACTGGTATTTTGTAAGAGTACTAGGTTTAGGGGATTCTTTTGGTCTAAGGAAGAGGTAATAAGTAAAGTCTGTTTTGTGTGATACAAACTATTGTGTACTTTATACCTGTCCTTACTGCAGCCTTATTTTACTCATTCGTGTCCTTGACCATTTCAGGCGGTAATACCGTAGTGATATGTGTGCATCCCCTATTTTTCGGTCTGAAGCGTCTCTGCGTCACTGTGTTTTTGTTGGTTTGGAAGAGGAAGAGTTCATGTATTTTAATTTCACCAACCATTCACTTAGAGGAAAAAATAATCCACTGGAGAGAAAAACCATGTTGAATTTTGTGTTAGTGTGAAAATTGCATTGTAACAGTAAAACAAATAATCCTGAAAGATGTGAATTCTGACCAAAGGCTTGCAAACTGGGGGATATGATGAGTCCCACCTGCCACTCGGTGGTACTTTCAGCTTTATAATAATCAGTTGTTGCCTTTGGTGTTACTATAATTTTAAAAGAAATATTTGGATTTAGTGGCACAAATATTGAGACCTGTAAATGGATAAAATACTGTAAATCAGTAGGCAGTTAGTTCAGAAGGATGTAGTTTTCTCACCAGAGACTGGAGCATGGACAGTTGAAGTCTGAGATACTGTTAGTGCTATTACCTAAAGAGAATCTAAGAGTTAATTGTTTGCTAATATGTAAACAGAAAAAAATGTTTTCAACCTGTAACTTAGGTTTATTTTTATATGTTGAAAGTGTAATTAAAATAATATTGAAAACTAAATGTGCTATAGAAAATGGATTTTTTTTTTCTATATGAGAAATACACTCTCAATTGTGTTTTATTTGAAACTTTTAAATGTCTTTGCATGCAGTGTTTATTTTTACTTCAACAATGCTTCGTTGTAGGTAAATTATGTTGCAGGATCTGAGCACACTAATATGGGGGCTTCTTCTGTGTTATTTTCAATATCAAATGGTTTAATAAACTTGTCTGACAATACATGGAGGCAGCTGTTTTCCCCGTAATTTTGAAGAGAACAGGTCTAACATTTTGATTTTGTATTCCTTTCGTAAATATTATAGTTGAGAAGCTAACTATGAACTTCAGTCTTTACAATATTTTCTGAAACCATGAACTTGTATTATCCAAGAGGGGAAAAAGGGTTTTTAGAAGTTGTCGTGATGGTTTTGTGATTGTTGAGCTTAATGCAGGAGAGCATTGTCAGCAAAAGTAAGTTTTAAGCTGTTAATGTATGTTCTTCCTGAAAATTTCGGCTTGCACTTTTTTTAATTCATTACTTTTTTCTTTTTACATTAATCTAGTGCCAAATTTGACACAAGATGATATTTTTGGTGTACAAAACATGTTCCACACTGACCTTGTTAATGAAATTGTTCTTCTCCTGTTGAAACAGCTACACGTTTCTTTTGGCCTGAATGGCTGTTGTCAGCAATGGTAAAAGAATCATTTAATCTTCCTTTCACTCAGTCCTTGGTGTCTTCAGTGAGGCTGCCAGCTAAGTAGCTTTCCTAGAAGAAGTAGTTGTTGCTCTGCTTAGTGCAAAGATGTGGAGTCGCTGCCCTTGACAAGTACATCACGGGCCACTCAGAGATTGCTACTTCATAAATACATAATTTTCATAATATTTTAATCAAAGGAATGAGCGATCTGCTCTGGAAACATCAAGAGAGTAATTTGACGTGCACAGCTCATGCCGTCTGTCAGTAGATCCTTTCTGGTATTTTTCCCACTGGTAAAAGCTGTGATTGGTTTGTCGCAATCTATCGCAGTCTGAGTTCAGATACACCCAGGGTGTTGAAGCACTACAGCAACAAAAAATACTGTTTCCCTTCCCTAAATTTGATATTTCTGGTAATAAAGTAGGTCTTCTAAGTTTAATAGACACACAACCAAACCTGTTCCTGTTGGTAGAGTATATTTTTGCCTTAATAAAGCAAATATGAAATGGTACAAGTAAAGAAATGTCAAATGCTGCTGTTATGTTGTTGTTATTTTCATAAATAATGTCTCAAAGTTTTAATGGTGTTATAAACTCATTAAGTTTGTAAGAGAGACAGAAATGGCTGTGAAGCAATTCTCTCTTTTT
>VXBW01003661.1:77708-90893 GCA_013400375.1 Thinocorus orbignyianus | reverse complement strand
TTTTTTTTTTTTTTCCCAAGGCTTCATCTGCCCCAGAGAGCCAAGTGCTTTGTAATTAAGGAATATTGTGGGAAAGGTAGAGAGGGATTAAGTAATTGAATGTATCGTCACTGTTTAGCTACAGAAGAGGCTTCTGAATTCCCTGGCTGAGAAAGGGATTTTCTTCTCCAGAGAAAACTACCGTAGTTCTGCCAGGGAGAGCTTGTCACTTTTGAACAATAAATTAATATATTTGGTTGTATAGAAGTGTATGTCAAAATTCCCTTTCTAAATAAATAAATATTTTTTTTTAAAAGTAGTATCAGGAGTTCATGCAGAGCTACTGACATTAACAGTGTATGTCAATTTACTGTCATGGATATTTTCATATTCACTATTTTCAGTCCTTAAGCTTCTCTGTTGCCTTCTGTAGTATGTAAGAATCTAAATAAACAAGAATGTTTAAGAAGCAAAAGTTTGACATGTGCTTCTTAACAGACCTTAGCTTGCTCAGTAGGCATCTTGTGATTTTTGAGAGCTGCAAGTGGGACTTGTGGCTGGTGTAACTCCTGCTAATCAGGTGATTCAGTCAACACGTCTGTGGTCTGGATAACTGCATGTTACTGTGCTGCTCCTCTGAGCGTGAAAGCAGGGAAAGACAGATCTGAAAAAATACATTGAGCTGTTCAAAATATACTTGCTATTTATATTATATACTACCTAATTTTCTTAAGTAATTACCCACTGAAAAGAAAGTCTTTTTGAAGGAAGTGATTGAAAATTGCCTAAAACAGTGACAACCCTTTAAAATCAGACTTTTTTGTGTACATGGCTTGTTTTGCCTACTTGTTTTAAGAAAACAGACTGACATGAGTGTTGGTGCTAGTCCTTTTTCAAGTGTGCTGCTTCAGTATCAGACCTGGGGAAGACTCTGCTGCTTCTGTTTTTGTCTCTGCAAATCCTAACACTTCTCTTAAAGATAGAGCCTAAAGAAAACTTTAATTTTTATTGAAATATTAATTTAAATGGTTGATTTAGATTACTAGGTTTAGAAGTTCAAAGCAGATGCATTGAACTATGTGGCGCAAACATTAAACAAGTGAATAATCATTTGCTCTGTTTGGATTCGTGTCTTACTGTGGTGAGGTAACATTTTCCACAATAGCTCCTCTGCCTTGTTCAGTTTTGATGGATATTCCTCTTATTTTACTAAAATTTGTGCAATAAGTCTTCTGAGTTGTTAAATGCTTGTTTTCCTCGCAAGTATTAAGCTTATGCACCCCAGTCATCCTGCCTGGTCTCGTCAAGACAAGGTATCTAGTAAGGACCAGACTTACCTGAGCTGTGCTGTAAATTAAACAAACCCATCTTACAGGTCAGCCTCAAGCAAAATGGTCAGTATTTCTGAATGAACCACAATACAGAATAAATAGAGTGATGGTTTGGGACAGTATATATCTTAACCAGGAACAAACATACAATGCCTTTTGGTTTGTTTTAGTGCGCACAGTTAAATTCTCCTCCAGCCAAAGGAGATTTTGGGTAGATATGTTATTGAAGAGTTTATTGGGATGCAGAGAAGAGGGCCAGCCTCTACAAAAGGCGTCAATCAGATACCGATGATGTTAATTGTAAGGTGGTGTTTGATCTGTCCAGGTCTTGTTTGTATCAGCAAGGAGATCTTTTGATCCATTACAGATCCCTAGGGCTGTGGTATGTTTGTTCTGTTGCTCTGTCTCCAAGGAGAATGGAAAGATGACAGCTGTATGTTTATGGAGGTGAGCCTGGGAGAGCTGGAGGCTGCTCTACACTGCCATTTCTCAGGTAATGTGGGACACACCGCACATCACTGAAATACTTTGTTCTTCACTCTTCCGATTTTACAATAGGACTTACAATACACGCTTTGTTCAACCACAGTGTGGCAATGCTGATTAAAGTATACTTCAGAATCTTTTGATAGAAGAAGGTGTTTGACCTGTGCCATTGCGTTGCACCAAAAGCAGTAGGAATGGACATTTATTGTGCTTTTATGGCTGGATAAAAGATGGTAGCTAAGTATTGTGTAAGTTAATTCCTTATATTAAATCAGATTCCCTATTTATAGGTAATTTATAGTTGTAAGAACTGTAGTAATTCAGTAGGTGATAATAAAGCATTGAAATCCTACTTCTTTTATTTAAGAATGTTCTTCTGTCCGATGTAACTCTATTCCAATAGCTGCTCATAACTGCAGTTGGAAAGAGTAGTACATCGCTTTTGAAGTGATGATGTTTCATGGCTTCTGTGTCATCCTCTGCCAATAAGTTTTTGCCTTTGTGCTCTTTATAAAGAGGGACAAATAGAGATAGATAAAGAACATAAAGGCATAAATTATTATTTTAGAGGCTGTATCAGCCTTCTGGATCATAGTCCTTAAGAACTCTGTAAAGGCAGCCAAGCATTAATCCTGTCCCCTGTCTCCCTCCCTTTAGAAAAGCATAAAGCAGGGAGTGACCGTCCAAACCTGCTGGTTCCACCACTGATCGATCTTTTGAGTTGCAGGCACACACAAGATGTAAAATGCCTGACATTGGTGATCAAACATCTCTGGCTGTGATTATTGATACCACATAAACTTAACGTAGCTGTTTGGAAGCTGTGACATGTTTTAGGTGGAGGAAGGGGGTTGGGTTTGGGGGGAGGGGGTAAGAACTCTGTATGATTCAGTCTGCATATTCTTTTTTGTATTATAGAGGTGTGAACATGCATACTATGCACTATGAATCGAGGTAACCTGAAAGGGAGCGAAAGACCAGGTGAGTAAACTATGGACAATTAATAGTTGTACTTGTTTGAAAAGGACTGCATGCGTGGAAGCGAGACAGAGGAAAGAAAGTAGTTTGCAATGAGATGCTGTGGTTAGATGAGTATTCAGGCAGAATGCTGATTTGGGCCTAATACAGAAACTTGGTTTTAGCGCCGTGTTTTGGTAGCCTTTAACACCAGCATTACAGAAAGATTGTGGTATTCTTGCTTTTGGATCACTGGTACAGTTGACAATAGGCCCTCTCCAGCACAATACTTCGAATGAATAAACAGAAACATTCATTTTTCCGTTTGGTTCTTTCTATCACTTACTAAGACTATGGAAATGGCAGTCTGGGATCTGCTGTGGCAATACTTTGTTTTGAAAATGTTGCCCTTTGTTAATGTGAACACAGTCTAGTTGGATGTCCTGAGAGAGAAATCTCCATGAAAGGTTCAAGCCCCTTTAAGGCTTGTTGAGGGAATTGCAAAGGAGAAATAAAAATGTTTGAGCCAGAATCTGTGCTGGGATTTTAAAAAGTTTAAGTATGGTAGCTATTGTAGGAAGAGCATCTTCTTGAGGAGGGTGCGCTGTGCTGCACCGTGGTAAAAAATTCAGTGCTAGAGCACCCCCTCTTGAGCTATCGCAGTAGTGTTTCAGATACTGCTTGAAATACTGCATATCTAGATACACAGTGTACTAGAGGCTTTGTTACAGGCCTGCTACAAAGCACCGCTATTTTTAGTACCTTACCACTGCTATTTTAGAACCCTAATGCAGGAGTCATCTGCTCAAATGTACTGTGATGTGATGTAACTATTTATACATTAATAAGAGATATTCCATGTACAAGTTACGCAGCCTTTTTAGTCATATTTGAAATAGCTTCATTTTGACTTTGAGGGCATGCCCCGTTTGTTACCTGGTGCCTTGGACTCCTAACACTAGGGACTGAGGCTGATGTGTGTTGGAGATCTGCATTTGATTTACATGCAGATAGTTAGGTGATGAAATGTATGTGTTTGAAGTGTTTCTTTTTTTTGAGGGGGGGAAAGGTTATTTAAAATGCTTGGGAGTGGAAAGGTGCTTTTATTCAATCTAAATCAAGAAAGAATTAAGCCAATCAGCACCAAGTAGTCCTTAGTCTATGAGAGCGATGAGAATTTTTCCAGCATAGAAGAGGTTTGGGAACTGGATCCTGCTGATGCGGCATCAGATAGAGCAGCGTGGTGCCTGTATGCAACATTACGTCTCCCAGGCAACACAGCTGGTTCTGGATCCAAGATGTACCAGGGCTGCTGGAAGGACAGACTCCACAAGATTAGAGGTATAAGGAAAAACAGTGTATCTTCCATTTTGTTCCTCGTGCTTGGAACTCTGTCAGTCAACTTGTTCTCTGCTTCCGAACCTTCACTTTTGTTCCTTGGAGCTTTCCAATAACCAAACAGTATTAAAAAAACCCCACCCAAAACAAACCCAAAACACAACTGTCGTTAGAAGTTGAAAAATTACTATTCTTTTATGTTTGTAACTGATTCTCCAATGTTGCTTCTCCATGTGCTAGGCTGAGCATACCTTTTCATCAGATCTCCAGAGCAGAAACTAAGTCATTTACAGTACTACAAACAAGATAGAGTGCCAATAAAATATTTGATGGACACAGGATTTAAAGCTTGCTGCAATCCTGAGACTTCAAATACACAAACATGGAAACAGAGAGGAGAAATCCTGTTGCTCTAAGAAATACGAGTAAGAAACATTCTTACAGCAAATGGCATCAAAGCAATTCTATAATGAGTTTGTGAGTACATACAGAACCCTTTTGGAACTGCAGACTCCTCTACCATTCCAATGGAGATACAACATATACATGGTGAATTTAAGTGTACTTGTATGACTTCACTTTTTATTTATGTTTTATGAAATCCTGAGGGTCTTCTGGCCAAGGCTGAATGAACATTGAAAAAGGGTGAACAGAATCGTGTACTACTGAATTGCATTTTATCTAGTTTTGGAGCTAGGCTTGAGCTTACAGTTTCCACTAAGGCTCTTACTTTAGCAGTGGAATTTTTTTTTCCTAGTGGGATCTCTATTAGCAATGGTAATTTTCATTGAGCCAGTGTATTTGATGTAAATTTTATTTTAAATTTTCCGCAAATGCTCTATAGCATTGGAAGGACATTTGTATCTGGACCTAAGAAGTTAGAACTTCACTGTGACTATGTGCTATTGTTTTTTTTAACTATGAAAACTAACCCATGTGGTGCTGAAAAGCTACTATACAGTTTGTGCCTAAGATAAAGAGCTTGTCTGTGTACATTGTATGGGAGTTGGCAATGACAACTGGTTTGACACAGCTATAATTAAAAATTGCAGAAATACGGGTAGCCTCCTTTCCAGAAGTTTGTATGTTGCAGTTGAGTATAACAGACAAGAGTCACGGTGGCCACATTCATTTCAAGGTAGTTGTAACCCAGCAAAGCCATCCGGATACTGAACATAGAGTCACATGTGTCATACCAAAAGGGTGAGCCTTTTGGATCCTAATTCTTGTGACACCCAGTAACTACACACTTGAAATGAACGCCAGAATGGTTATCTAATTCCAGCTCACAAGGAAGATGAAGGTTGCTGATAGCTGATCACCTTGGCATTTACCACTACCAGCAAAGCTCATCAGTAACAGTTATTGTTTGCAAAAACTCAGAGAATATCTATAAGCGTTTTATGGTTCTGCTATCCATTTCTGTAGTAGAAATATGCCAAAAACTGGCTGCAGCCTACAATTTTTCAGGTAAAGGAGCATGTCTACTACTCTCCAGCCTGCCTCAATCCCCATGTCTCCAGTAAGAAGCTGAACACATCACAAGTTTCATGGCAGTGCTGACTGTTGCTGTGCCTATCTTTCCTTGGGATTTTCCTGTGTCCTGCTTGTGCCTACTACTTCAACAAGCACAGTTTGCATCCTTAGCTAGTTTGTTTCTGTAAAGTTCTGTGTAAAGTTAGAGGTCAAGTCTTACAAGGAGCAGCTGAGGAATCTGGGCTTGTTTAGCCTGGGCAAAAAGAGGCTGAGGGGACACTATCACTCTCCACAACTAACTGAAAGGAGGTTATAGTGGGGTGGCGGTCAGTCTCTTCTCCCAAGTAAAAAGTGAGAGGGGGAGAAGAAAGAGCCTCAAGTTGTGCCAGGGGAGGTTTGAAGTGGATAGTAAGAAAAGTATCTTCAAAGAGAAGGTGACAAGGAGTGGGACAGGCTGGCCAGGGTGTTGGATCATTATCCCTGGAGGTATTTAAAAGACATGTAGATGTAGTGCTTAGGGACACAGTTTGGTGGTGGACTTGGCGGTGTTGGGTTAACGGTTGGACTTGATGATCTTAAAGGTCTTTTCCAACCTGAATTGATTCTGTGACTCTATCTGTGATGCTGTGAAGCACTGAAGGGGTTTCCAAGGGTGGGCAATATGAGTGAGCGTTCAGCTGATCGTCTTCCATTTTATTAATTGCATTGGACTTGTGTGGCAAGGGTTGTGGCAAGAGTGGGGGGTGGGAGGGGTGGCTTCTGTGAGAAGCTGCCAAAAACTTCCCCTCTGTCCAGCAGAGCCAATGCCAGCCTGCTCCAATACTGGCCAAGGCTCTCAGCAATGGTGACAGTGCCTCTGGGAGAACATATTTAAGAAGGAGGAAAAAATCCCACCCTCTGCAACAGCTGCCAGGAGAGAGCAGTGACACCGTGTGAGAGTAACAGCTCTGCAGACACCAAAGCACCAAAGCTGGTGAAGAAGTAGGAAGTGGAAGTGGTCCAGGCTGTGGAGCAGAGATTCCCTTGCACCATGTACTGCAGACCAGGGTGAGGCAGGTGTTCCCCCTGCAGCCCATGGAGGTCCATGGTGGTGCAGATATCTGCCTGCAGGCTATGGAGGATCCCACACTAGAGCGGTTCAATCCGCCCAAAGGAGGCAATAACCCTGTGGAGATCTCTCACTGCAGCAGATTTCTGGCAGGATCTGTGGCCCTGTGGAGAGAGGAACCCATGCTGGAGCAGTTTTGCTGGCAGGACTTGTGANCAAGTTGTGCCAGGGGAGGTTTGAAGTGGATAGTAAGAAAAGTATCTTCAAAGAGAAGGTGACAAGGAGTGGGACAGGCTGGCCAGGGTGTTGGATCATTATCCCTGGAGGTATTTAAAAGACATGTAGATGTAGTGCTTAGGGACACAGTTTGGTGGTGGACTTGGCGGTGTTGGGTTAACGGTTGGACTTGATGATCTTAANTGGAGAGAGGAACCCATGCTGGAGCAGTTTTGCTGGCAGGACTTGTGACCGTGTGGGCGACTCATGCTGGAGCAGTCTGTTCCGGAAGGACTGCACCCTGTGGTCAGGACCCACACTGCAGCAGTTTGTGAAGGACTGCAGCCTGTGGGAAGAATCCACATGGGAGAAGTTCATGGTTGACTGTGTCCTATGGGAGGGACCCCATGCTGGAGTAGATGAATAGTATGAAGAGTCCTTCAGTTGAGGAGGAAGGAACAGCACAGAAAGCATGTGATGAAGTCACCATAACCCCCATTCTCCATCCCGTCTGGCATNACATATTTAAGAAGGAGGAAAAAATCCCACCCTCTGCAACAGCTGCCAGGAGAGAGCAGTGACACCGTGTGAGAGTAACAGCTCTGCAGACACCAAAGCACCAAAGCTGGTGAAGAAGTAGGAAGTGGAAGTGGTCCAGGCTGTGGAGCAGAGATTCCCTTGCACCATGTACTGCAGACCAGGGTGAGGCAGGTGTTCCCCCTGCAGCCCATGGAGGTCCATGGTGGTGCAGATATCTGCCTGCAGGCTATGGAGGATCCCACACTAGAGCGGTTCAATCCGCCCAAAGGAGGCAATAACCCTGTGGAGATCTCTCACTGCAGCAGATTTCTGGCAGGATCTGTGGCCCTGTGGAGAGAGGAACCCATGCTGGAGCAGTTTTGCTGGCAGGACTTGTGACCGTGTGGGCGACTCATGCTGGAGCAGTCTGTTCCGGAAGGACTGCACCCTGTGGTCAGGACCCACACTGCAGCAGTTTGTGAAGGACTGCAGCCTGTGGGAAGAATCCACATGGGAGAAGTTCATGGTTGACTGTGTCCTATGGGAGGGACCCCATGCTGGAGTAGATGAATAGTATGAAGAGTCCTTCAGTTGAGGAGGAAGGAACAGCACAGAAAGCATGTGATGAAGTCACCATAACCCCCATTCTCCATCCCGTCTGGCATGGAGGAGGTAGAGAAAATTGGGAGTAAATTTGAGCCTGGGAAGAAGAGACAGGCTTTAAGATTTGAGTTTATTTTCTCACTATTCTACTCTGATTTGATTGGTAATAACTTAAATTAATTTTCACAAGTCTGTTTTGCCCATGATGGTAACTGGTGAGTGATCTCCCTGGCCTTACCTTAGCCCATGAGCCTTTTGTCGTGTTTCCTCTCCCCTGACCAGCTGAGGAAGGGGATAGAACAACTTGTTGGGCACCTGCTATCCAATCAAGGTCAACCCACTACATTAATCAAACTGATACTTCCACTGCAGTAATAACATAGATATGGGGATAAGATTATTCCTTCCCCCCTCCCCCACTGCCATTGGCATACAGTGGTTTGTCTTAGCAGCAGTCTTTTGTGAACAGTGCTCAGAAGTGACTGATAGAAGCTGTCCCAAATTTTATTACCCATGTTCATAAAGATCCCATCAACACAGTACCAAGATACAGTTAACATCATCCAGGCAGTAGACACACAGTGCCACTAAGAGAGACAGAAGGCAGCACACCAAGAGCCTGTGATGCGGTGCCAAGAGCTCTGAGAAAAATATCTTCTTTGGGTAGAGGGCTTTAATTAAGTGCTTCATTATTTCACAATTTTTGAGTCAAATTGGGATTGACTGAAATTCACAGGATACCCCTGTTCTCTCTGCTTTCAGGTGAACTCGGCCCAAGCGCAAATGCCACTGTCCCAAAAGATGGCTTTTTAAGGTTGCCAAAGTACCCCAAAGGTGTATCTTTTTAGGGGATTTGTAGATACCCAGTAGGCATTATTATTCTCTTTAGTAGTTAATACCCAGTGAAAAAACCTCTGGAATATTGTGGTTGTTGAAATTTCCTGTTCCAGGCTGGGTACCTGTTTATCTTGCCTCCAAAACACTGTGGTAATTTTCAGTGCTGTCTAGCTACTGCACTATAATCTGACCTTATGCGTAAAAAAAAAAAGGAAAAAAAAAAAAGTGTAAAAACCCCCTTACTACATGCCCATAATACACTAAAGTATCCAAACCCCACATCTACTCTGAATACTAGAAAAAGTAGGAATGTACTAACTTTGCTTTTTGTATTTTTTGAGAGGCCATAGGCAATATGATCCTCCGTGCTACAAAACATTGTGCTTATTTGTCTCCAGGCCCTGGTGTCTAAGCTTTCAGAATGTCTAAATTATCACTAATGCTAACAGAGATCATCTAGACCTATGGTAAAGGGGAAAGAAACTAAAAAAAGAATATTAAAAATGCCTTGGCTTTTTTCATTTCGAGTCTTCATACTTGCAATTTCACTCATAACAGATATCAAAGTTAATAACAGTGAAGCTAAGAACACTACTGAAGCCACTTAAACAGTACTATATTACATGAAATGAAATATCTTACATGATTATTAGTAGAGGTAGCTTTCTGCAGCCATTGTACATCTGCATATGCACACAGTTTTTAAAACTGCCTGAAGAGGTCAGACAATGGGACTATATGACTATTGTAAGTCCCTTCCAACTAAACTAAAAATCCCCACAAAGAACAAAACACCACAAAAACCCCACAAAAACCCTGCAGATCTGAGCACCATGTGACTTTTAGTCCTATGTCCCTGAGTATGTACATTATTCTATCAAAACCTCCTTTTTAGTAAGATGAAACTATTTAGCAAGTGTACTCTTCTATCTATCTCCACCTAAGAGGTTCTTTCTTTACTCTCAAAGGATCCATCATGTTGGAATGAGTTCTTAATTTTTATCTAATCTCCGTAACAGGCTTTTTCATGTATGTCTCATTTTCCTAAATGTACTACTTGCAGCCATTATACAAATACTGAGTGTGCTATTGCTCTAATGAGAGCACACATATACTGTGAGCTTTGTAACAGAAAGTGGAATACATACAGTTGAGGCAAATAGGTCCATACGTAATTCTAGGGAAAATTCTCCCAGCCCGATAAATGGGTTTTCTTCAGCAAGTTGTTAGGCAGTGGCTAGTATCACGGAGGCAATACTCACTGTCAAGAGCCCCCTGAACTCTCTTTTGAGTTCCACGTATGAAGCCTGCTTCGTGTTCTGAAACTGCTCACAAGCTATTGGCTTGATTCTACTTATTTACTTCATACTCTATATGTAACATAGTAATATGTGCTGGTTTAGCAGGTGCAGAGCAGGAAGAATGAACACAATGTTTACAGGGATGAGTAAATTATAGAAGGTACCAACCACACCAGATAAATAATTCTGACTAGAAATGAAGAAAATATTATAGTTATGAGTACGGGTATTCCTTATATTTGAGAAATGGAAAAATTAGCCTGTCTTCACGTGGCTACTTAATAGTGATTGTATATCATTTGAGGACTTCCCATTTCAGCTTCTCTAGTAGATACTGTAAGTAGCAACAGCTCCACTAATAGCAGGATGATTTGTGTTCTCCTAAATTCGAATCAGGCAATATCACATGACTGACATTAAAAAAAATGAAGAAAGAGATTTAAAAGACTGCTCAAACCTTTAAGGAGGTCTGGGGAATGCTCCTGTTATTCCTTGTTTCAATGAGCAGAGGTTCAAGGGTAAGTGGTAAAGGACGTGTTTCTATGTGGCAAAACAATGCATTTTCAGCGCTAAGAAAAAACAGCGCAAACCCCACAGTGAAATACACTTTGTCTCCTGACAGCCCTAGCAGACATAGAGAGATGTAAATAAAGAGAGAGAGAATATAAATAAGGAAAGTGAATAAAACAGGTTTTGTTATGGTTCTCAGTGTATCAGTTGAGTGAGGGGTATGCAATTTCTTGGAGCTTTTTCCAAGCATGGCTATTCTATAACTCATACTTCCTAATATACATATGGAAATATTTGTGTGAATGTGAATCATCCTTCACTTTTAATGAGAGAGTTTTAAAAGATGTCTGCCTAAGGAGCTTCCAGTGCTTACAGTACAGTTTCTTTCTCTACAAAATATTGTTAATAAAATGATCAGTAAACTAGAGCTGACAACAATGCACTGGGTCTTCTACAAAAAACTACAAACCATTAATGCCTACGGACTTCATGGGTGAGAAGCTGTTGTAAGCTGGAGAACAAGTTCAGACTCCTTACGCTGTGGAGATACATGTTGGAGTCACATACATAACTATTAAGGAAGACCTTTTTATCCCTTATATTCCAATGACTCTCCCTCTACGCAAGCTTTGGAGAGATGACTAACTGAACTATCTATTCAGGTCTTGAAGTCTGTTCAACAGATACCGTCATTGCATGCAATGCGAAATTGTATCTACAACCACATCTTGTAACAAAGCTTGAATGGTCTTCTACGCCTGTGTAGCTAAACGTCGGAATACATAGCCTTAATTTAATGCAAGTAAAAACTCCAATACTAATAATGATACTTATTATCACCTTCATTTACACAGCACTATTCACCAATGATGAATAAAGGTGTAAAGATCTAAGATGTAAAGCTCACTATAGTGCTTTACACAGACTTGTAAGCACCATTTTCTCTTCCTAAATTCAAGGGTTTTCACTCTTTTGTTTGGCCACATTTAACTAACTGGAAAGCTTCTTTGGAGAGGTAGACACTCTTGCTGGAATTCCATCTGAAGAACTTAGATCTGAAAATCAGGTCTTAAACAAGTTGCAGTGATGAGAGAACTCTCCTGATGACTAGAACAACATTGCGCTTAGCGTGAAAGCCTTGAAGTGGCTTCCTGAGTGCCCTGGGACGAAGCACCTAGCAAGAGGTACTTTACTGAAAGGTTTTCCATACAGTTCCCTGAAAGTTTTGCCTGTGTGAAGGCAGTAGGACTTTCAATATAATTACTGGGGTGAAACAATCTACTGATATAATCAACCTATTTCACCAAGGAAGCTTATTTAAGTAGAGACTGTCACAAGCTCCTTGTTCTGTATGGTCCTAATAGTTCCATTTAAGCACCAGAGGTTTTGAAAGTTAATTTTGTGGTATGAGAAATTATAAAACGCTTCAGTTTGAATTGACTTGTCCCGTCAGTGTTGGTCCAGATGGCAAAAATACTACCTGGCTTTGTTTGAGGTAGTCCTGGGCAGCAAACAAAACCTGATGCTCAGTTTGTGTTGGCTTACTGCTTAGTTCCATTTCCAGATGAGGCCGAGCAGCTCTTGCAGGCAGTTTCACTGTCAGACTCATCAGGGCTTTCTGGCTGAACTCCATGCTGGTGTAGTCACTCAAGAGTGGTACTGTAATGGAAATGATTCCTTCTTCTTCACTTGTAACTGCTTTTTCAGGGATTTCTTCATGCCTTAGGCTTATGTCTGTGTTATTGCTAGGTTCTTCTAACTGGCCAGTGTCATACTTGCTGTCTTCCCCACCACCTGTAAAGAGGTCTAGCTTCAAAGGAGCCTTTGAATCATGCTCTATGACATAGAGGGTGGTGGTATCATTGTCTGACAGGGGCTGAAGCGGTGACCTTGAAACAGGTTTCCAGTTAGTCTGCAAGACAAAACAAGGAGAAAGAGTAATTTTACTGTCATACTTTTGTGAAGTGCAATTGTGAAATAAATGTCAGAAGATTACAGCCAGGAGACAGACAGCCTGATCTTGCCTATATTATATTCTATTTACTTCATTTTATCCCGCCTTCATTGATTTTAGTAACATAAATAAAAATATTTATTTCTCTAATTCAGATGACCATCTTCTCCCCTCTCATAGTATTTAGGCAAAGTTTTTCTTGCCTTTTGTGTGTTTGGGACAAAACATAGAAGTGATAAGAGGTAAGCTTCACAATGTGCTATTCTGAGACTCACAGCTTTCAAAAAGCTTAACAAAAATGTTACTATAAATAGGCAGCAGCTTGAATTGAACAGCAGCCAAACAAGCTTTAGCTGTCAGCTTCTGCAAGTAGTTTGTTGTTCAACTTACTGCCATGTTGTGATCTAAGTATACCTTGGGTTACAATTTTTTGCAAATTCCGAATGATTAAATGGAGAATAGTTTGTAACACCAAGCATACATCTTACCCGCTTAGATCATCCTGCTGGGTTTGCCTACTTTTGCCATAGTGTATTTTTAGTTATGGCCAGGCTGGTATGTTCTTTGCTATAATTATATAATTATATATAATTATAATTATCTCCCTGTGCTGCCGCTGTCACACCCACC
>VXBW01003661.1:56734-77664 GCA_013400375.1 Thinocorus orbignyianus | reverse complement strand
CTAAATATAGGGTGGGGAAAAAGCAAGAGGATTAGGAAGAGCTATTTTTACCAGAGTGGTCAGTGAGGGACATCTGAATCCCAGCACTGAGAACTGCAAGTTGCCTGGTGCTTGTAGGGAGATCAATTGCTTTAACTGAAGAAAACAGTGAAATTGCAGTCTTCCAATAACACCTCTTTCGAAACTGACTTTGTGCAACTGTACATTTGTATATCTGATCCTCCTTTGTTCACCCTTGTCTGGCTTTTGCAAAATGACTGTCTGGTAACTACCTCTGAGCTCACTACTTTTATATCTACTTTTGGGTGAAAGAATGGAAGAAAGAACACAAGAGTATTGACCTGGAATACAAAAACTCATACTTGCTCTGTTGAAGGAAGAAATGCTGATGTTCAGCAAAACCTTTGATTACCAGTGGCTTCTGAAATTTCATTGCTGATGATTTCAATCTGTGTCCTAGATTTGGATAGCTTCCAGCTTCTGCCTGACCTTTGACTAAATAGATAGAAATCTGCTTTGTTAAATCTCACAAATTAGAAAACTAGATCTATAAGTGTCAAACTAAGTTCAGGTACACCAGAAAAATCAAAAAGATCTAAAAAGGAAAGCAGTAGAAGTTACTGCTCCAAAAACTGTTTGTGGTCCAATACCTGGAAGATGAACTGAGGTCTCCTAGAGGATGGACTTACAGCAAAACTGGAGCAGAAGCTTCTTTAAAAGGGGGGAAAATAAGGAGAGGAAGATGCAAGTAAGGCCACTAAAAAGCAAAAATTAGTAACATGGTCTTCAGCAGCCTCATCCTAACAGTTGATTTTCAGGAAATGCTTCAATCCTGAAATACAGGTATCCTTAGCCAAGTGTGTGGGAAAGCTGAGGGCAGGATTTGAATGAGCCACTGAGCCTTGGTACCTGTTCACTACTACGTGCTCCTCAGCCATCTACCATCTGACCATTCCAGAGCCCCTGCGCTACTCTGGAGGAGGGTATACTGGGGGGCAAGGAGCAGATTTCAGAAAACACCATATACATGCCCTCTATCAGATGAGTTCTGTGGATTTAGACCGTGATGTGTTACTTTGTATTTTGAGTAACTTGTACATCATAATCAGTTCCAGTTGGTGAAAACTGAATGGATATAGAAACTGAATTTCGCTCTTTAGACTCCACCCCCTCAATTCACCTTTGATTTGGTCATTTAACAACCGCACCTTTAAACAGGCCCTGTAGTGTTCTCAAAAAAAGTTTGAGAATCTTTCTTAAATTAAAAAGTGTATACAGCCTTTGCCTAAACAACAACCCTCTCCCATTCTTTATTTCTAATATTATCCTAACTTCTCAGCTGTTGATACTAAACATTCACTAGGGTGAAGTGCGAAAAGACTAATAACTAACATTACTGATGAATCAGTAGGAGAGATTTCCCTTGTGTTAAAGGAGAAATCACTGCCTGAGCTTTCACATACCATTCAAGGAGTTGCACACACAACACCCAAGTCTTACTAATAACTACTAATAACTACTAAAGCGTTACTCATTAGTCAGTAGGAAAGATCTCCGTGTATTTTTTCACACCATCAGAAGAGTACTTGCCATATCTTGGAGTGCATTGCTGTTTCTTGGACTTGGTACACCGGGCCAGCATGGTATTTTCAGTCTGTAAAGAAACGTTCTAAATTTATTGCCAGGTTAAATGGCTGACGTTTCCTATGCATTTAAATTAACTACCATTTATAATTAACATTTCCTTAGTATTTTCACAACCATAAAAACAAGATACTCTATAATGACTATTAAGCATAATGGCAATTAAAAATGGAAGACCAAACTCAGTAGTCTACACCAAAATGCTGAATTAGTGATGATAAACATCTTTGTTTAAGGACAAAGGAGCTGTGACAGGAACTGGTAATGTCTCTTTTGATATGTTTAATCACTATATATTCATAATTTGCTATCATTTCTACAAAGCCTCCATCGTCCTTGAGGACTCTTGGACACATAAGAGGTTAGTTTGGTTTAGGAAGTATTTCCTCCTGGGCTTCTACTTAGAAGATTACTTTTCCTCAAAAAAGGGGCAAGTTATTGCTGTTTTTAGCTTCTGTGCAATGATACCAGAGGCCTGGAAGAGAAGGCCCCCACCCCAAGGACTTGCAGACAAGAATAGGGGAACAGCACAACTTCCGCCCTTTCCTGCTTGTTTTGAGTTTGGGTCTTTCTGGGAGCTGTTCTCTACAGTACCTCACCATTTCATCTAACAAGAACCTAAGCACACCCTTGCTAAAACTCACACCAACTGCTTCTGCTGTAGAGGAAGATGTTTGGAAGGCATTATTGAGTTTGCCAGTTGAGATGTTTAAATGGGTTTCAGCTGGCTGCTTGTTTGCAGACCTCTCATGAGAGCCCCTTTTCTTTCAAGCTCCTTCCTTGCACCTAGGGGCTCAGGAACAACAAAGCTGGCAATAAGCTGCTATGCTCTCTAGCCTCCCTGGGCCACACCGTGTGGGCATTACCTCTGGCATTGTCCTCTCTGGTCCTTCCCGAGAGGACAAGCTGCAATGGTGGCCTTCTCACCCTTCCTGCTACTCTGAGATGCTGGTGCTGGCCCCAGACTGGATGAGGACAGTTGTGATTTCCCTGCAGTGGGGCAGCAGTGGGGTGGGATGGGAATTTCAAAAGGAGTTTCTGCTGAGTTGACTGTTCCTGTTAGCACCAGTCAACCCCAACTGCTCATCAACTAGGTTGTGTGGAAGCAGGAGATCATCTTTTGGCATTTTTGAGCTGATCACCTCCCTGTCAGCAGCCGCTCTCAGAGCAACCCTAGAGAGCGTTGGGTAATGACTCATTTCCATAGGAAAGAACCACAGCTGTGAGAGACTGTGGGAGGTTATCATCCTGTCTTAGTGTTATTTTCAGTGTTGTCTGGTTTTCAAATCAAATCTAGACTTCATGAGCTGTAAAGTTCTTTGCCTCTGTTTAGGCTGGAGTTTGAAGGGAAGCCTGAGGCTGCAGAGGTCCTGGATATCCTTGATGATCCTGTGAAGATGGGTGTGTGGCTGGCTGGTCAGTTCTTTTTTGTAAATCAAGCAGCCAGTTGAGATGGTGGGGAATCCTTGGGATCCTGTAGCTCAGTTCCAGGTGCTCAATATTACTACATATTTAATTGCTATTTTGTGGTGCTACACCTGGCTTCCGTGTGCTTTTTTTTCAGTTTTTCAAAAATTCTTTTCATAATGCACCCAGACAATGAAGTCTGATCTTATTTGTAACATGGTGAAGTTTGCTCTAAGTCAAAACTTCTCTGAAGTTCTTGTCAAAAAGACTGGATCAGATACAGAACAACTTAAGGTCAAATCTGAAACGGAAAATAACACAGGAGCCTCAATGTGGACTGCATTCTCTTTCCCAAAGGCAAGGGCAGTAGTTGAGCCTCATGCATAAGCTAAACTGAACTGTGTCATGTCATGCAACCTTCAAGCCACAGGTTGTACCGTCTGTCTGTTCTGTCTTTCAGCAGCTGGTACTTTCAGTTTCGGAGGCTGGTGCTTTGTAAAAAAAGGAGAAAACGGGAGGGCAGTGTTCTAAGACATCAAAATAGCAATATGAATGGTTATATGCAACTAGGTTTATCAGGAAATTAATATTAGAACCCATTATTATGCAAGCCTTTTNTTTTTTGGAGGTAGTGTATGCCTCTAACATTGTACCTTGGATTAATTTGAGAGGAGTGTACTTTATTACTACAGAGAACAATTTCTGCTAAAATTAGAGAACCTCATTCAAATCTTACAGGCTGTCTTGTTATTTTCTCTTCTTCCTATTCATCCATCCATTACTCCTTCTCATTATGTGCTTATGTGCATAATTTATACAGTTAACATCCAAATGTGCTGGTAGGAAACTGCTTAGATGGCAGCATCAATTTGCATGTGCTGCTGGAATTTATTTTTGTACTTCAATAGGAGAGACGTGATTATTAGCTAGGAATGAAAGGGCAAAATAATCAGATGCATGCTTTTTACATACATATAACCTATGAGAAATGTACGTATAACACTGTGAGAAATGATCCTTGGTCTTTTCAAGGGTGTTTGATACAGGAGATAGTCAGATAACTGTATCAAAACCAAAAGATGATAGACTTTTTTTAAAACTGTTTAAATCAGCTTATAGTGGTTTGTAATTGCTCTCACTGTGTAAATGAGTATGGTGGCCTTTGTGTTGTGTACTTTTTGAGTTGTGCTGCTCTTAATGAGGCCCACTGCTATGAAACTTAAGCAAAATGGAAGTGCTGCTAACAGCTTCAGCCAATATTCTCTTCTTACCTTTTAAGCACCAGAGAACAAGTGACAGGTGCAAAAATCAGAATAAACAGCATGCTGAAGCAAAGGACCGTCACAAAACCTTCGAATTCTCCTTTAGCTGATGGGAAATGGAGAAACTGAATCAGACTTAGAGTATCAAGTATAGGAAAGCCATATTTGCTCCCAAGAGAAACATTTCAAACAGAAGTCAAGTCAAACTTTATACATGTTCTGAGATTCCTGTAAGGGAAATCTAGTTCAAACACGATCTTGGATTTCTGAGGGGTCTGAGGTGTTCAGGTTTGTATTTATAAGATACCTAGACATATATGCTGAATTCTTAAATCCAACATCCAAACACTTTATAATGAAAGAAGTATTCCTACTCCCCATGCTATTATACGAGCTCTATCTGGCTTAATGGGTCAGGACCATGATGCAGGTCTGACTTCATAAGAAGTTGTCTGAGTGGAAGTGGCTTTTAATCATTTTCAGGTTTTACTAGTAGGGTTTGGGTTTTGTTTTTTTTGGTGAGATCCCACTTGGTCCTGATATCAATAATATGGTTTGTGTATTTGGAAAGTGCCATGCTTTACCTGTTAGGAACATTAAGATAGTTATATCAGCAGTCAGCCATTTGTCAACCCTTCCTGCAAACCTGCATCTCTTATTGCTTATGTTAATACCTGCTTGATATACTTGCCACCACCACCAACCCCCTTGAAGGAGATAAAGTGCTTGATAGGTTAATAAAGTTCTCAGTCAGTGAGAGCAGCGCTGCTAACACAGGAACCAGAGCAGCCTGTGATGTGAATTGTGGGTCGGGGTTGAGGTGTTCCTTACAAATAGCTAAATATAAAGTTTCAATATAGCTTCAGGAAAGTGTGGTCAGTACATGATTCTGTTGCTGATACTGACAAATCCTACTTGCAAAAAGGCTGCTAGCTTTTTCTTTTTCTACTCATCCAACAAAACTTCCTTTATTTTTTATTTTTTATTTTTTTTTCAAGATCAAATAGCAACTTAATTTTGCTTAAAAAGGTTTTGGAAAAGATACAAATTGCTTTGTTGCCAAAAAAAGCTTTTATGACAAATGAACCTGAGGCTCCTCTAATAGATTAAGTAATCTGTGAAATGGGGGGGAGAAGGGGAAGTAGTTAATATGATGTTTAAATTCACTGAAATTACTTGATTTTTTTTAAATGTTGCATCAAATTAACTCTTTATTTTATTTTCCTGAAAAAGTCAATCTTATCCAAATATATGTTCCGTAGGATGCATGGAATAAAGTCCTGCAGAAGAGCTCCAACACAGACACTCTAATTTCTTGTGTTAAGAGGATTAAAGGATTTTGGTATGGGAGAGAAGGATGCAGAAGCCTTGATAATTTCAAGGAAAATTTCTATTTTTTTTCCTTTTTATTTCTGCTTCACATTTTTGACTATTCAGTTGTTTGGTTTTTTTTATACCTCCTTCACTTAGTACAAAAAAGGTGTAGTGAGGAGAAGCTATTGCATACTCTGTATCTGAATTTCACAGGTTACTTTTCCTGCGGCTGATACCATCTTAGCCTGCTCTCTTTTTTATTATTTATTTATTTAGAAAGCTTCAATTGTGTAAAGCTGTGGTTAAACCAAAAAAAAAGGTCTTGCTGTGTTAGATTTTTTTTAACTGATGAGGTATTAAAAATGTTTGAGACACTATGCTTAGCCAACCCTATATTATTACTATATACAAGATCTTATAAATGTAACTGTATTGATCTTCTTAGCTTATCCAGGCAACTTCGGAGAAAGTAAACTTGCCAGTGTTATGTAAAATGTACTTAAATTATTAGAAAAAACCCAAAACAAATGTTAATTAGTTGTCATCCACAATAGGAACGATTTTTTAATTCTTATTTTTTTTACAGTTAATGGCTCAGGGGTCTAACTGGAAACGAGTTTATATGATTGCTCAGAATTTTGCCAAGGGCAGGGACTACTGAATTGAACTAGTCATAGGCAGAACACTTAAACTGCTGAAATCTATGAAATAAACTAGCAATAAATAAAGATGTGTCCATAGAGCTAGCATAAAAAGGTCAAAAAATGTTTAGGAGATGAGGAACCCTAACTAAGTATTCCCTGCATGTTAGGTAATGAAATAAAGGTAGGGCTGTAGTGTGATGAATTGATTACCTCTAACAAAGGAACAACTTTATGCATTTGCTATCAGTAGCTGAGGATTGAATAATGAATCTTGTGATAAGCACTTTGTTATTCCTTGAAAAGTGGGAAAGGGTAAAGAGTAATGCCACATACGGTGCTTAAAGCAGGGATTGATGCTGGGTAATGTGTGCACAGAACTTTCACAGTACCATATTTTGGAGTGGTGAAAGGTTGTGAAAGAGTCGGAGGCCCTTCACCAGCATTAGTGAATCCTGAGATCTGCACACGGTAGGTAGTTTTTTCCTTCAGTGTGGTAAGATGGTAACTTGTGGTAGAAGAATTGAGAGTAACAGCTGAAATGCAAGAGGGGTAGGGGAAGGAAACAATTAGATAAATTCTGATGCCTGAGTCTGTGTGGCTAGCTGGGGAAAAAGCAAAATTTCTGTGCCCTAATCCATACCTGGAGAAAGCCACATTGTGCAGATGCTCTTTGGATGCATTCCTCCTTTGGATGGAGAAATCTCCATCCAAAGATTTCTCCAAAATACTTACGTACATTTTAAATTAAGAGATAAAAAGCACAACCTTTTAACACACCAGGTGTGTTTAGGTGGTGAGTGCAGAAGTGACTGCATGATGGGGAAAAAAACCCCAAGCTGCTGAACAGTGGTTTTCACATTGGCTGTAACAGTTGACATAAGAACAAGACCCTGTCACATACTTCACCCTCATTACAGTAGGCAGTAGTTATTCACCTCAATTAATACCGGTGCTCTTACTTATCATTGAGTACAGAAAAAGGGCCGTGCATTCTGCTTCACTACTTCATAGGGCTTTCAGCATAACCTTTCTTCTCTGATGGCGCAGTGACTTTTCCCCTGGCCAGAATAATGCAATCACTGGTGCTGTAGAATGCCTTCAACAGGGCAAAAATGAATACTAAAATTTGCCATTGCAAGTTAAAGATATTCATAGAAGTGGAAATGGTGCTTTAGCCTGTAGGCTTCCTTATCCCAGATTCTCCAGTAAAACTATTCTTGCTGCCTGGAAAACATGCCAGTGACTGCTGTATTGATTGATTAGGGCAAGGCCAAAAAGAAAAAAATTAAAACCAGTCCTGGACACTCCCATTCTTTCTCCTCTTTCACTTTCTGATAGGTATTTGGGGTTGAATACAGCCCCCTGAAGACAGTGCCGAACCTGCTGTGCTGACCCTGCATACTTGAAGATTTTGTTACTTTTAATCAACCTGTAAAGGCATAGACCAACATGCATTACAGAAGCCTTGCTGTTCTCCTTCATTAAGTCTTAGGTGCTATTTGTCTTCCATAGCATGTCTTTAATTTTATTTGAAAGGTAGTATGTGCAAAGTTAACGTATTATTATTTATGGCAAGGAGACTTTCCACTGCAGACCAGTGGATAAAAAACATTTATCAAAAGAAGTACAGGGACTTTTTTGTTTGTTTGTTTTGAAAACTCAAGTGGTTTGAGCTCACAACTACTAATTTATTTCAATGTGTAGAAGTTTCATCCCTTAAACACAAAAGCTAACGATTTAAGAAAATGTTTCTAAAAATGAGATTAACATTGGTGTCTTTGAAAACAGGTAAGAAATATAAACTGTGTTCCCTGCTAATTGAGGTCAAAAAAGAAAGATATAATTTCTTAAGCCCTATAGGAAGGGCTAGAGTCAAGGTTGTCTCAGTTGTGATGAAACATACATAGTAACGTGACTGAAATCTTAATTCCTCAGAAATACCGAGAGCATACAAATCTCTTTCAGTATTATGAGGGAATTCTGCAGTAGTTTTAGAACTCTAAGTTTTAAGGAAATATTTTATTACCAATATTGAATTTGAGATGACATCTAGAAAATTCTAGGTGTTTGTGGGATGAACTAGAGTATCAAAACTCTAACCAGGAGCTGATCTTTGAGAGTGCTAATTTTCCACAGAAATGTAAGTAACTCAGTAGAGTTCTGCAATAGCACTTCATGGTCTGTATGAAGCTTTTCTGACATGGCTCTGAGCTGCTGCTTTGTTCTGAGCAATGGGACTTACCCAGAGACTTTTTATCCAATGAATCTGCGTAGCTGATCCTGTATCCCTGGAGGAAGCCCAAACAGTCTTCGGTGGCTATTTCGGTCCACTTCACAAATGCAGAATGCTTTGTGACATTCAGAACTGTCACATTAGCAGGACCTGTCCTAGGAACTTTAAAATTGGATAATAATTTAAGTTCTGCATTAATACTTGTGCAATAGACTTACAAAACTGAAACCTAGCTGCTTCCTAGAGAGCATATTTCCTAATTCTAGTTATCATAAATAAAACATAAAGTGTGAAAGATAAAGGAGAAATCCTATAAAGTGAAACTCCCTCATTTTAAGCAATACCAAAGAAGGCAGAAATTGTGACTGTCTCATTGTGAACAGTTTTACTCCAAAAGCCACAGCTGTACTCATTTCAGTTTGCAATATAAGACACTCCTGAACTGGGATTGGAAAATACGACTTTCGACACAGTTAAGTTTGAGCTGCACAGATTAGTAACTCCAAGACCCTCTTTATTTTTATTTTGGTAATGTCATTCGTAATAATAAAATTTATGTGGACCTGCCAGTAAAGAACAACATTAAGGTCATTTACTACCAGTGTTTAACTCCTATGACCAAAGGCAACACTAACCGGAGAGTGCTGTTAAGTCACCTGGAAAAGAAACTTTGTATAGGATTTCTTTTATTGCTGCAGGTAAGAACCGAGGAGAAATAAAAGGGATGCGGTTATATAAAGGGGAGGAATACCTCCTTCAACTGAGTAAAATTGGGTCACTCCAAAAGTCGTTTCATGTCTTGTGAAACTCTCACACTGACACACATCAGATGCGTGTACCATTATTTTGTACAATTTATACGGCTGAAAATCGTCTGTAAAAGAAATAAAGGTACATCAGGGTTTATTGAAGTTATAAATTATAAAAAAGGAGACAACAACAAACAGCTTTTCTGTATAAATCTTATTAGTTGAGACTCAAAGCATAGTGTAAGTTTACAGTGCTTTACATTGAGTACAAAATACATGCATCTTTCTTTGTCATCTCTAGACACTTAATAGAAACTACCTCAAAGGCAGAACAAAACATAACATGGGTTTGCTTTTAGAAGATGCCAGATCTGCTTATAGTCTCCTTCTGAAAGGTTTGAGCTGAAGGAGAAGTAGGGAACTAAAATGCCTGTAGATATCTTGGCTTATGGACAGACGATTTCCCCTCAGCTTGCATATTTAAAAATGAGTAAAACAACTAGGTGCAAAGGGGTAGTGGATATGTTGCAAAAGGACCAAGAAAAACAGTGCATTCATTTGTAGACCTCAGTGTTCTCTACTGTACATAAAAGCCAGTTCTGAATGGCCTTTGCAAGAGTCACCTAAATTATTTTAATCACAATTTATGATGACCATCCCGTAATGTGATCCGTGGCTGCAGCTCATCATGCCTAGTTTGGTAAGCAGAATACTGGAGTTGAGAACTTTGCAGCTTGGACGAGGACAACCACTGGGATGAAAAGAATTATCTAAGAGAGACTGTAACAGAGCAGTTTATATTTAAAATTAAGTTTACCTAGGAACAAGGGAATTTATTTATTTACTTATTTAAAGCCAGTAGCGTATAGGTCTGCCTGGAATATGTGTAAGTAGAGACATTGTACCAACAACAGCAGCTTAGCTGCATTTCTTGCCCAACTGTGACCAGAGAACCCTACTGAAAACTCTGCTTTTTATCTACCTTGGTGTTGCTAAAAATCAGTTGATGTCCCAGTGCTGGACAAAGGTAAGAGTTGTACTTACCCGGATCTTCAGTTTGCTCTTAAAAACAGGATGAAAATCCTATTATCCCCAACCAAAAATAACCAATAAATGAAATGGTGCCTCCGTAAGTAGATGCGGTGTTTGCTGTTACCTAGCGTGAAACTTCCAGTAGCTGTAGTTACTATTTTCATGCGCATATCCCCTTTACCAGTGCCCCAGTCAACCACAAAACATTTTGGATTGTATTTCGGAGCCCAGGTAACAACCACATTAGTTCCCTGGTGTTTGACATGGATCTGGCCCGGCAAGTCTGTGAACAAATAAACCATTAGAGATCAACAAACAGAAAGTAAATTTTCTCCTCTCTTGCTTGCTTTCTCTTACTTGCTCTTTTTCAAAGATTATTCATTATATAATTATTATTGCAGGTGACCAGCATATAGTAAGGTTTACACTAGTATGTCAATAAAGGGCACTTAGCATCCAGTACTTTGCAACAGTCCGTGAGAGCTAAGTGCTGTTCATGATCTTTAATTTCCCACAGCCCAAAAATGTGAAATGGCTGTTCCAAGCCCCAGGAAGAGGAAGCCTAATGTTGCTAAATAACCCCTTGCAGCTATTAACTGCAATACATAGAGCAACTACAAGGCAGTGCTTACCAGGGGGAGGAGAAGAGGCTAACTACTCATTATAGCTACATAATTTCACATCCTTTGCATTACTTGCAAGGATCTTAAAAATTTTGACATTTTTAAGGACAGATTACCAAACTAGGTAAGACCTTCTGACTGAAACCAAGGAGGGGCAAGTGGTGGATCTTGTGGTAGACAGACAGAATTTTTATTTCTACCACTCTACTGAATGAATGAAGTTAAGTACCTGTTGTAGAGAAGTCTGGAACAATGTAGACAGCTTGTGGAGATTCTCCTGCTTTGTTATAGGCAGAAATATTAACACTGTAATAAGCCATAGATAGATTTAGAAGAACTTTTCTGTCTTTCAGAAAGATGTGATTTGGTGAATCCCTGCAACTGTTGGGTATTCTTTCCACCTTAACATAATATCCAAGGATGTTCTCGCTTTGTGTTACCTATAAGAGGAAAATAATTATTATTCTATAAATGTTATTGCATCCTGTGCAGAAAATCAAGAAGAATTAAATTGTGTAAACAAAATGTCACCTTTAATGGTGGGGATAAAATCATACTGTTTTAATGGTTATTAGGAGTCAATGAAGCAAAGCATTTCCTTAAAATTAAGAGCATGCTTAAATTGAGAGGATTTAAGCATAGGATTAAGTGTTTTTCTTAATTGGGATCTTAGTTACGTGTATCCAATTAGTAATAATGGCAGTGAAGCAACTGTAACATTTTCTACATTTCACTGAAACATACTCCTCATAATTAGGAGCTTGGAAGTTAATGAGAGGTGTTTAATTACAATTTATGCCTCTGGGAATCTTCATCTACTGGGCTCTGTTAGGCATCTGGTCTCTTTGAGGATAAATGCTAGTAATTATACTACAACTTTGGAACATGTTATATATCCTTTGATACAAATTTTTAGGTGGTGGTAGTTCATTCATTATTTTACTGTACTAATCTTCATGAGACATTGGAAAATGAGTGCATAGAAATGAAAATTACTGCAATCTAGATGGAAACTGAAGTGAAGTGAAGTAAGTGAAGGCCTGGGGATGCTGGAAGGATTATTTCTGATACCAAGCTTCTCTGTTATTCTTGGCACTAAATAATTAGTGTGAAGATACCACAAAGCTACGAGATACGTTTATTGTAATGAAATAATTGGTTACTTCTGGAGTACCATATACAGGGTGACATTCATTAATTTTTAAGGCAGAGACACATGTGTTGAGAAGAATTTCTGGTAAAACTGGAAGCTCTTAAAATGAAAACAGATGTATTTCCCAGGATAGGGAGGGAAAAAGTGGTGCCAGTATTTGGACCTCTGGTTGGGGAGTAGTCTAATGGTTCTCTCAACAGGCTTTGAAACTGGAAAAGGTTTATCTGTAGGAGAAATAATTCCTAGAATTTGTCAAATACGAGGTCTATCACAGAGGAAGAAACTAGTGGAATTTAGTTCTCTTAGCTTAGCAAAGAGAGACTGGAAAAGGCTAGCACTGCTCTATCTCGTGCATTCCTGAAGGAGGTTCTGTGTTACCTGCAACCAATACGTGTTGCCTGGTTGGGTGTATAGAGCTGAAGCCAGCTATCTTGTGCCTACTGATCCAAACTGTGTAGAGGTTACTGGCTGAATATTAGCAAAAGCAGAGGAACTATGGCTAGCCTCTAACATCTTTAAGCTGTTTCCTTTGTTTCAAATCAGCTTAAACAAGTATGGCAGCAAAGCTCAAGATTGTATTTTTTTTTTCACAATATTTAATATGTTAATTCTCAAGTGTACTTTTTCCCCTGTCCCTTCAGTGTTTGTTGAAGACATCTGGACTTGAATCTTATTTTGTATAATATTGTATGTATTACCCTGAATGAAGGTCCTAGACCTGATACCACATTTAATATCATCCTTTGTTTTTAAATGGAGGCATTTAGATGCAGAATAATTTCTTGTCCTAGCTTAACATTTAAATTGATGTATCTGGTTTATTGCTTTATCACAAAATTAATCATTTCATATGCAGCTTTACCTTCTTCCCAGGAGATAAGGGAAAAGAAGGGTCTCTCATCCTTATCAGGAGATGAGGTGTCTATTTCCTCCACTATCTTTTCTTTCCCTTAACAAAAATGCATTCCATAACTCCAAAATTTCCCACATTTTCTAAGGCATCAGAATTCTGCCAGACATGAAATAGGAAGTGTCACTTGTGTGTGCTAAAGGCTTATGAGGATCTTTCAAGGAAAGTTTCATTCTGAGAGACAGACTTGAGGCATGTTGATTTTTAATGCAAGCTGGAAAGAATCTTTGTTGTAGTCAATGATTTTGAGCTCAGATACTGCTGTTTTAATACATTTTCAAATTTGTAAATTGGTGTGGTTTTTCCTTGCTGCTTTCTAGCACCTAAAACTGGACCATACAAATGCAGCAAACTCTGAAGCAGAAGTAGAATATTTAATTTTTTTTTTTTTCTTATACACTGTAACCTCAATACAGTGAAAAAGTCTATATTTTTTCTATAAAGTAATAACATAATAGCATGGACATACCAGAAGGTACCCGAACTCAAAGTGAACATTACCTCCCACTTCAGAAGAACACTTCTTCTGCCTGGAGAGATTTCTGTAGATTCATTATATGATATTCTTGGTTTTTTTGTGAGTTCTGGTAAACATGGAAAAAGATGGAGGCATGCACTCATATGAATCAGTTTGATCTTCATATTTTCAACAGCATCTGACAATGTTATCTCATATGACAAAATATGAAAAGACTTTAACATTTATGCTTATTCCCAGTAGGACAAAACTGTATTTCACTTACTGTGAGGGACCAAAATCTCTTTACTCCAAATGCAAACACAGTGCAGACCATCCTTGTCTATGCATCTGAGCTGAACAATGTATGAAGATGTAGCATTTAAATTTGAAATGGTGACATTGACAGCATTGTTTTCTACAGGAACCTAAAAAAAAAGATGTCTCATTTATGTGACAGCAATGAAACATAATCTTATATTAACTATTTTCTCAGCCAAAGACCAGTCTTCTGACTAGCTGAAAATAAGAGTTCCTATCATCGAAATGGAATTGCTTCACATTTAAGACAATATAATTTCATTCTTTCAAAGCAATGCCTGCTTTTTCATGAAGTTGATCTGCTCAGTCAGGACATATAAGCAACAGTTCAGGTTTAAATACTGCTTCTAAATTCAATCAGGCATTATATATACTTAATAATTGCGTTCCTAACTCTGAGCCTTGTTAGAATTGTAAAGAACAAGATGTCAAGGTCAAACTTAATATTTATTTATTTTTTTACAAAATTCCCTTATTCTCAAATATTACAGTGTGCCTACATAGACCTATGTGACTGATGTGGTAAAGAGCGTGGCTGGACTGAAGGCGTGCCTGCCTGTGCCTTAGCACCACAGAAGTAATGTGCATCTGCAGCAGATGGTGGCACTGGAACTCCAGTGACTGTACAGGGAACGGAGACTGTCTTGAAACAAAGACACCATGTGTGTCTAAGGGGATTCCTAAACAGAAAACTGTAGGAGAAATAGGAGAAAACTGTTGCTATATGCTTGAAGTATTTTACGCTCTTCCCCAGATGTCCATCAATGGCCACTATAGGAACATAGTATCCACCGTTAAATGGATCAGTTCTAGATGTTGTGATTTTTTTGGTGTAAGTGCTACTGGAGACTGAAGTATTTAGTTTGTCATTATTTTCTTAAATATATGTATTTCTTAAAAAGAAAAAAAAAAAAAAAAAAAGATAAAAACCAACCCAAACCGAAACCAAAAAAACCCCACCCAAATCCCCCATTATTAGGTGACCAGCTCTTCTCTTTGGTTTTCTGCAGTGCTTTGCTTTTTTATTAAAGATAGTTAACTAACTTCATATACTTTTGTGACCAAGATTTATGCCAGGGTCAAATAAAAACAGGGTTTTTTTTTGCAAAAAGACCCAACAATATTACAGAAAGACTCCAGATCTCCTACAGAACAAGAAGGAAGTGAAATGGATTTAAGACCCAAGTGTCAAATTCAATTACATGTACAATTAGTCCTGCACTTGATAAACACTGTTTCGCAGCTAATTTTATATATCCTCTGGGGTTGTATGCCCACACTCACCCTTTCCCTCCAGTCCCATTGTGAATGCAGCCTACATTCATGTGGTTATGAAGAGTTTACAGCCTAAATTCACAGGGTGAACTAGGGCATGAGAGGCAATGAATATTCTTGACCTGCAGTCTTTCAGTACTTGGCCATTCGATTACCCAGCGTGGCTGTCTTTACCAGTCCATCACACTACTGCCTCAAATCTCCTGTCTCCCCCGCCTTCTGAACCCGTAAAGCATGCACTTTTGCTGCTCTTAACTCTGTTCTTCCACATGCTGCATACTGTCTGCACATGGTTGTTTATCTGTTGCACTACCGGTATCTGGCTGTCAAAGAATGGGACATCCTAAATGCATCTGGAACTGGTGATTTATCACAGAGAAATTATTTCCCTTCTCGTCCAAGAAGAAAATCTGCAAAACTTATGCAAAACAAAAGTGTGTAAGGTATAAATTGTTGCCTTAAACAACACAGCAACATCATCTCTAATCAGTTTGAAATTTTAATCACACCAGCAAAGAGCAATATTTTCCATCACTTAAAGTGTAACCAGGATTTGAATTTGTATGGCATTTCTGATACCCTTTCCAGTTTTTGCATCACTGATGGTTGTAGTGTCTCATTAGCAGATTAAAGAACCGGCTATATAAAACAATCTTTCTTTCACAAACAGCTTTGGATCTGTTAGAATAAGGCTAGAGACCTTTGTGAGGTTTCCCTACAACTTGCCTGGACACTGTGCCTCCTTGCTATCCTTGTTTTGTGGGCTTTTCAGTAACATCCTGTTGGTGTACTGCCGTACATGCTATGTACTGCTGAGCTGATAGTCAGGCACCTCATGTTCTCAAGTGATTGTCACCTGGAAGTACTTACCAGCATCCACCGAGTGGATTCTGTGATTGCCTCTCTGTATCTCAGCTCATACAGTGCAGGAGTTGCAGGCAGGTCCCACTTTATTATCAACTGGCTTGTGATCTGATGAGCATTTATGTTGGATGGTGTTAAGCACTTTCCTAAAATGGGGAACATGCAGCTGTCATAAACGCAAGAGACAGGAAAGCTTTGGTAATTATGTCAGTCAGGTGTGGTTTATGAAAATGAAAAGCTTGGCATAGAATGCTGAATATTGAAGGACTTTAAAAAGACTCAAATGACTGCCAAATATTTACGGTATCGACAAAATGAGATTGTTCCTCTTTGCTCTCTTTTTGTGAATGTTTCTACTAATTTCAGGAATACCCCTTTTTCTAAGCAGGTGCTATTCTGAGTGAGTCTGAAAGGCAAAATCAAAATGTCAAGAGTGCCTATAACTGTGAATTCTATAAAAAATTTCTAGAACATTCTCCAATTTCAGCAACTTGTCTTTAACTACGTAAGTGTAACTATGGTTTGTTTTTTTTATTACCCTCCAGCAAACACAAAGTGACCAAAAACCTCCAGAGGAGGTCATGGTGGTAATTTGATTTTACTGGTAATGCCCACCAGCAATGAGAGGCACTGATTTTTTTCTTGGACCCTGATTACTCTGAGAAGTTGAAGTTTTGGGAAGCTCCTAAAGTTATATCTGTGATTAGATAGTGTACAGAACTTTTAAATAAACACTAAAGGTTATAGTTTATAGGACATTTCTTTTCATATCTCCCCCGCAGCATTGTGTAATTGGTAATTGGCCTTTGAAATGAGTTGAAATTCCAAAATGGTTTTTCAAAATGCTAACATCCTGTAACAAAGATTCCTTAAGTGCATGGTGGTGAGTCAGGCTGCTCTCTGTAAACCAATAAAGAAGTTCAGAAAACCATCAAAGAGAGCACAGGAAGCTGTAAGTACTATCCACAAATTTCTCTATATATTTTTCTCAATATGACTATTTTATAGCCTAGCAGACGATTTAAAGTAAAACCTTTCTTTCATAGACTTCTGCTAATGACATTGGTAAAGATTTCATCCAAGGAAGCCAAACTGCAGCTCAGCTCTCTGAATCAGTAAAAATAACAAGTGTATGATAGGAGTTACCATTTTGGAAACAATCTTTAATAAAATGTTACTACAGCCTCCGCTGGGCATTGTAGTAACAAATCTCATGAAGATGCTGTACCTGCTTTGCCTGGTATAACGGAGATCTTTTTCCCTATCAGGCAGCTGTCATGGGCGTAATGCACTCCTATCCAAATACGTGCAGATCGCTCCATGAAGAGATCTTTACGTTCTATCGTGATGGAAGGTGATGATGTGTTTCGTTGAAAAAGTTTTGATATTCTGTACCTTTGCAGAAAAAGAAGCAGAATTGAAAACAAACATTTTATTGCATTATAGTTACTCTTTCTTCCCCCTAGCCCAGAAAGCATTATTGCAGCAATTGAAAGTTTTCCAGGTAACTATATACAAAATTCAACATCTTGAAATCTTGAAGGTGAAGCCTGGGCAGTTTGAAACAGAAAGTGTAATTCCAGTACCATGGTAACTCTAGCCAATTTAAACATGCAAATCCTTGTTATGTGGTGGAGAATGGTTAAATCCCTTAAACTTGGAAGGCACAGTATAATACAAGACAAAATCCATACGACCTTTGTTCATACTTACACAGATATATAAAAAATATTTAGAAGCTATAATATGAGGTTAGAAATTGCTTCCAAAAGTCTACTTGCCAACTACCATAGAGGCACCTTTTTAATTCCTTTTGAATAGAAAATTTCCCAGCTATCTGACTCTGAATTCCAGAGAGGTATGAAAATCCTCTTACAAGTAATATGTCAGTTTTCTGCTCTAGGTGAACCTGCTTTGGCAGGGGGGTTGGACTAGATGATTTCTGAAGGTCCTTTCCAACCCCTACAATTCTATGATTCTAACTTTTTTTCTTGCAAAGCACCAGAGTTTGTTTGAGATGTTTAAATGCCACTTCAGTCCTCTGCCCTGCAGACTTCTCCTACTTCATGCACACAGCACAGAAAGTCCAAGAGGCTTAAGGCATTACACAGGAGGCTGATCCTGTTTTTGCTAGGTTCCCCTCCCCCCCACATCTCTCTCCCATTTACTCTCTGCCACACAAGAGACAGGGGTTTTTTCAAAGTTAAATCTGTTCCAGTTCAGTGTTCTTAAAGGTACGGGCTGGCATACTGACTGCCTATCTACATATTTCAAGTATTAAATGTGCTGATCATGATACACTATTTAATAACTGAATAAAACTACTCAAAGGTTCCCCTGTCTTTTTGCTTCAAACTAGTTGTGAATCTACCATTAATATTTCAAAGCATGATTTCGAATGCTTGGTTGGAACTTCTCTGTGGGAGTGCTTTTTCTTTAATCCTTTTCTTCCTGACAACTAAATCATAAGGAGCAAGCATAAGGAATAATTTCAATGTCAAACTGGCGTTACTTGCAAAAAGGCATGATGTCCTCTTCTAGGCAAGCAAAAAGCCCTTTGAAACATTTTTTTGTTTTCCTTGTAACTCAATAAAAAATGAGAAAGGAAGTTTTTATTTAAAATGACTGGGCTGAAGCCTAGAAGACTGAGGTTAAAGTCCTGGCTCTGGCTTGGGAAAAGCAACATCTCTGATATAAATGTCTCTCTCCTTCCCCAACCACCTCCTCTTATATTCTTTTTTCTGCCACCTCTGCTGCATGAACAGCAGCCTGATTTTCGCAGAGGACTCTAAGAGCAACTAGCTTACAGATACTTCAGTAATAACATCTCTGCAGAAGCAGAGCCATTTCACAGGTGCTTCTCCCCTTCCAAGAAATTGGGGCTCCTGAGAGGCCAAGAGCAAATGCAGGGAGATTCGATGCTTATTGCAAGTTGGCATTGGCTGCTGCCTCCAAGTGGGGAAATATTGAAGGGGATGGGAGGAGTAATCTCAGCTCTGTGGTGGTTGCTTTGCTCTTTTGCAACGTGCAGATCACCCTGGGGAATTTCCTAGTGTAGTGACATTTCCTTCACTCCTAACCACAGTTCATTTTTAATGCAGAGTACTGGGTTATGTGGCAAAATAATCAGCAATAAGTATCAGAATTTGCCAACGCCATAAGGTGTTGCACCCTGTGTACCCCATGGTATGATCTCATGGCAAAGATCATGTCTTCTGATCTCACTTCTCTCTAAATGTACCCTTAATCTCATGGGGGATCCCAAATATGAAGATATAAAATTAGGAAAATCCATTTTGTAATGCAGGTACTGAGCCAGAAATCTGCTGCTTCTTCTCTCCCCCTTCCCCCCCAAATCAATAAGTATTGGTGAGACGTGAAGAAACATTTTGACAAGTACTGTGTAACAACACACAATATGATGAAATATGTTGGAGCAAAATCAAAAGTTGTCATTGCTGTTTGATTTTCTGAAAAGACTTTTAGACTTACCATTTTAAGAATACAGTATAATTCATATTTGGAGCACTGGGTACTGGCAGCCAGGTGCAAGTTAGATCCTCACTTAATTCTTTGTAGCATACCAATTCGTTGTCCCAGTCTGAAAGATGAAAACATATGGACTGGAAAAGTCTCATCACAGGCAACTATATACTGTTAACAGGTGCAAAGTGACTGTAAGAAGCAAAACCAAATACAAAGCAGGCTAAACGCTTCTGTGCAACGAAATAAGAACTAGCTGTGTGAGTCCTTATGCTATGTTTACTCTCAAGGCAAACAGTTCACTGAAGTGTAGCACAAGAGACAGAGAGATTTAGAAAGATTAAAACTTATCAGTACTAATGTTTCCAAGTAAAAGGTAATTTTCCCACATGAAGGTAGAAAAGAATAATTCTTCTTGTGTTTTATGATGCTATTATCAGCTGTTACGTATCCAAGAATATAATGCTGAAGTGTTTGCTAAGGTGTTTCCTACAGCTTGGATATCATCACACCTTTGAACTGTGTTTCCCTCCTATAATAGAGACATCTTGCTTGCTGCTTGCCTCTGGACTTACTTAAAGCTTAAGTTAGTGTATTTATTTATTTATTTATTTTCAACTCTGAATTAAAAATCTTTTATACTTCTGGAAACACTCCTACATTCTACGGCACAAAAATTGCAGAAACAAATTGCATATATTTTCAAGGAAGCATTATGAGCTTTTGGTCCTCTGCCTTGAGGAAAGGTATTGCAAGGTAATCTCCTTAAAGCAGGCGACAAAATTACTGTGGACCTCTGCCCTAAGAGACCTTAGATATTTATTTCCCAGCTCTGTTCTAGTTTAACACTGTTCCCACCTAACAAACAGCGGCTGTCTTGTTGCTGTGTTTCTGAATTGTTTGCTCAACTGTTTGTTGAAATCTGTACTAAGCAAGGGCTTCTGATATTTACTCTGGGTCTCAGGAACAAGCCCTTTCCCTGGGGGAACTGCTGTGACTTGGGAGCCCTGGAGAACCAGGAACACCTGCCTTGCATGGGAGGAAGGCACTGCTCACCCACAGGATTATATACCACAGCTGGCAAAAGCTCTGCCTGGGATATCAATTCTTAAACACAAATTTATAGACATTTTTGAAAGTATAGGCCAGAACCAGCAACACACACCTTTGTGAAACTTCTTGGAAATGAATGCCAAGCAATTAAGTTGGGGAGAAGAAGGAGAGAGGTTCTGCATTTTAGTGAGTAACATCAAGAGCCAATGTGATGTGTCCATAATTTCCAGTTGGCAAGAAATACTGTAGAGTTTCTTGTAAAGCATTATACACTCTGCAGCATAGGGCAAATTTTCAACAGTAGAACTAATTGACTGAATTCCAGAATTACTCCAAAGCCATCAGTTGTGTCTCTCTGTAGTTCAGAATAATACAGTATTCCTGGAGAAAAACAATATGCTGCTTATACTCCCAGCTTCATAATCGTCACATAAAGCAGGAGCATGTTACGTACAAAATGACTCGTGCTTAATTTTTGGGGAAAAAAAAATGAGGACTTTTTTTTT
>VXBW01003661.1:29422-51945 GCA_013400375.1 Thinocorus orbignyianus | reverse complement strand
TGAACTCTTCTATTTAGACTGGACTGAATCATGAAAGTTATTAGAAAACCCACATCTTCTTTCTCTGGACCCTGCCCCCACCTTACCTGTTAAGTGTTACACTTCAAAGGAAAAATAATCTCTGAAGACAGGCGGGCACAGCGAGGAACATGCTGCTGGGTTCCCTCTCTCTGTTCTGCACTTGCAGAGCCCTGTCTCCTGTAACCTTTGCACATCACAGGAGAACCACTTAGACCAAGAGCTTGCAAGTATATTTCTTGCAGGTGACCCTTGTGCCCATGAATTCTAATGAACCAGAAGGGATCTGAAATCTTTTTTGCTCAGAGTCCTAAATATGTCCCAAGAGAGTTCAGGTTGTGTGGGACCAGCAACCTTGTTAAAGCATGCTCAGAACCCGGTGAACAGCCAAAGCAGAATATAGACTGCAGAGACAAGACATTAGGAAAGAAATATTGCAATTCTACTTGAAGTCTTACCTTATCTGAAGTGCAGATAGCTGAGGTCTTCATTTTCTTCCAGCTGAATCTGTATATATTTTTCCTAGCTTGCTGTTTCTCTGGTGAAATGTTCAGTTCCAGTTGACTACAGCTGATCTGTTTCAGGTGTATTGTAACATATTCAATACTGTAGCAAATTCAAATTCAGTTTTGGCTTATTAGTATTGCGTACTGAAGTCCTGTATCTTTTCTCTAGGGATCTAAAGTAGAGCTACAGTATTTTTCAAACATTATTTTCAAATAACTCTGTTTCTGATAAGCAGAGCTCCAGGTCTGTAAAAGTACTGATGGATTCTTACACCAGATTATTTTTTTTTTGCCAGAGAAATACATGAGTATCTGAATTCAGAGAGCAATTATCACGTGGTCTTTGAAAAAAAACGAAAAAAACCCCAACCCCTCAGCCACACCCCCCGAGGGGAAATTTGCGGTGATATGCAGTCTTCACCACACACTCTTTTATCCTTTCTGAGTTCAAGTTACACTGCGAAGCAGCTTATCATTCAAACAGTTCTATGTTATCTTAATGAAAAAACACAGTCTTCATCCTAACACATCAGCTGAACACAGACCATAAAAAAATTCATATAAGAGGTTTGCCCTGGAGGTTTAAAGATATCCAAGTACAGCAAACATCACTCAAAAACTTGACAGCCAACACAGAATGCAGAAGAACCAGAGATGTGTTTATCTGGGTGAAGATTCCTTTGAAGAAAAAAAAATACGGAGGAAACAAAATTCATTTCATGAAGACTAACTGTAGACTAAATTCTGCTACACTAGACTGAATCCAGGTCTCACCAGTAACAGTAGCATGATGCTAGATCTCCCTAAATATAGACACAGAGTTTTGCCTAGTGTGCAAGCTAGGCAAAATATTTGCAAGACTTGAGGCAGTACGATTAGATAAGATGGGCAACTTCTCTTCATTGCAGCACCACAGTTAGAGCTACAGGCTTGTTTGTGGGATAATGGGATGAAATTCTCCCTGGGTGGCTCAGACCAGTGGTTTGAAAACAGGATTCAACAGATACCCATTGGCTGAACTATGTGCATAATCAGAATCTTAATTGTTGTGACTTGAATTGCAAACAAGTCCCTTACCTCTGCTAAATCACCTTTAGTACATCTGACTTATCATTTACCGAGTTGTGGTCTCTGACTGCTCAAAAACCTAATGTAAGGGTCTGCTTAGATTTGTGTTCACTTTGTCTTCCTGTGCAGCCAAGGGAAGAATCGGGGATGACCTTTAACTTTAACATTTAAGACTTTATTAAAGGGAACATAGAGCTTTTAATACACAAGCAGCTGAGTAAGAAAATGAGCCGCCTTCTTTGCCATTCTGTTTCTCTTACCCACTGACATCTGCTATAAGGAGTTATTTTGGCATATGTCGTGTGGAAACAAAGAGAATTTGACAAAAGCTTGTGTATGCTTTCCCCGTATACACTTTGGGAGTAAGATTTACCTTTCCAAAGTTATAGGAAAGGTTGATGCTTTTTTATAGGGTTGTTGGATTGTTTGTTGGTTTTTTTAAGGACTGCTTTTTTTATTCCTGTGGCAAGTGGAAGGAGAGATAAATACCTGAGTCATCGAGGTTTTTCCTCTGTTGTTTATTTTCTTTTTTCTTCTTTTTCCCCCTGGGATTCCTTCTGGACAAAGAAATACTTTCTAGTGAAATACAACTGTTGTAGAAAGCATGTTTGGAGAAATCCCAAGAAAGCAGAATGAAGACATTCGTTTAGTACAAGGCAGAAGACGAATTTTTTTAACATACTCTTCTGCGCTCATGGTACATTATGCTGCCCTTTACACTTCAGAAGGAGTGCATGCATTTGTGCTGTTAGTGTTACTGTTTCAAAACCAGCTCTTCTCTGTGGCAATGTTTGTCTTGGAATTTTATTCAGTGTAACTGGGCTACCAAGTCATTACCTTTTCTTAATTCAGGTCTTTCCAAGCATCTTTTCTGTCTTGGGACAAAGTGATTCAAAAATAGTAATTACGGTCAACTGAGTCATCAGGGTTTGTATACATGTTCACTTGTGGCTTTATTAATCTTGGCCATTTTCTTTTTCCTTCCCCTATTATTACCTAATAAATAATCTACGGGAAATATTTTTTGAGAGATACTTTAATTAGCTTGATCAAAAGTTACTTCATCCATCTTAACATAATTCACAAATGGCTCTTTGCCACCGCACGTAGAACGGAAAGACAGAAGGGGCTAGATTCACCAAACTGAAAAAGCAGGGTCATGATTTTCATTATTCCCTGTATCTTCCAGAGCTCAGTGATAGGAACTGAAGGTGGGACGAGTTAAACTAACTTTGACTGCATGATGGCTTTGCATATGGGGCTAACCATTGTGCTTTAAAACATCCTGACATGGCCTGTTTGGAATCTCCCCTTCAAGATTATTTGGCTTATTGTCAATAATAATTCACAAAAATCCCTCAAGTGAGGATTAGTGAGTGACATCCCGTGTAAGCATTTAAACTGTTAACTTAGAGTACCACACCAAATCAAAAGTGACCAAAGAGTATCCCTGCCTACAACACCTAACTATCATAGTAGTTAGGATATTCATTTGACGGCTGAGAAATCAGTATTTCTTGTATGCAGATTTTGCAACTTTTGTTTATATAGATAAAAGCATATCTATATATCTTTACTTTAAAGATTTTGCAACTTTTGTTTTTGATTTGACTGACAGTAGATTAGTCACACATCCTTGATTATGGCCCCTTTGGAGAAAGAGCCTGTCTACCCACAAACTCTGTGAAACTGTGGATTTCTTGGCTTTCACGGTGTGAATGTTCACGCTCATTCTTGACCTCCAGCTTTGGTTTGCTGTTAGGAACACAGAAGTACCAGGGGTGTTGTGGCTGCCTGAAATTTCTGATCTGCTATCTAGGGTAACATCTTCTCACATGCTCCATTGTGAACTGAACTAGTTCCAGCTAGTGGGTCTTTTTGTCCTCATACCTCATACTGGTGGCTGTTCCTGAATTTAACAATTCCTGGTGAGACTTCCTTCTAGTTTCTAGCTTTGTATTTATTCCTGGCTGGATTATATCTCCAGGGTTTTGTGCCTACTTTAAAAATTTCCTTTCATCCCCCATACTGATTACCTGGTTTGCTAGGTTTAAACAAGTCATTATTTTTTAGCCTAGTATTACATGAAAAATACATCATTTTCACATTATCTCATTATCCTGTCTCCATACAGTACTGAGATTTTGCTGGTAATAGAACAGTGCTGCAGAAAAATGCTTGCTTAGGCTGTTGCTGCCGTTGCTCCTATTTTATGTCCCATTTGCCTAGGGGGGCTGTCAGGGTGAAGTCTCTTCCTGCTGACCACAAGGGTCATGGTCATGCTTTCATTTCTAAGTTGGTAAGCATAGTTCAGCCAAGGAGTGTGACAGCTTAGGTCCAAACTGGCAGTTGTTTGTTGTTGTTTTTTTTTATTTATTATTATTTTAAGAATTTTACAATATCTCATTGCGAAGAGGTTGATTTGGATACTGAAGAGTGGAACATTTCAAGCAAAGCTACTGATGATGCCTGGTATAATGCCAAACTGCACTCTGCAAATTTCCCTCTCCTGCTTTGAAGAATGCAAAAAATACTCAGCTCTCTCCAGTTAAAAAAGTTTACTTTAAAAATTTTCATAGGATTTTTTTCTGTTTTCTGAGGCAAAAAAGATGAATTTAGATCTGTCTAATAGTGGTGGTTTACTTAATGAGTTCCCAGCAAGAGCCTTAAAGCAATGTGATAGGGGACTTTAGGTGAAAGTGTCTGTGTAAGACAGTGGAGGTCTGCATAATTACCATGATTGCAAGCCCCTTTTTTCATAAAGGGAGGGGAGAATGACAGGGAAACAGGAATCATATTGAGTGAAATGTCATGTCAAAGAGCGAAACTGAACTGAAGAGGTACCCTGAGACAACCCTGAAATTGGGGGAGTTTGGATCTAATCTTTGTGGCTTCTTTCTCATTTACATAATGACTTGACTTCAATGGCTTAGTGTTCAGTTTCCTCTTCAGGCACTGGCAGCTGGCAATAAAACAGTATCTGGTTAATATGTAGACCTCAGGGCTCAGGTGAGAAGGGTATGTGAATATGTGAAGGACAGGTCTCCCAGGTTACAGAAAGAGTTGCTGCAAGGTGAGGTGGAACTACACTCAAGAGAAAATGCTTAATGGTGGTTTGCAACTTCCAGACATCTATCTACCATGAGCAAACTAAGAGCTCGGGTGAGCGGTGAGCTGGACTGCCTGTGGGTCTTTTACTTGATCTTTGTGTTCTTTCTGAATGGTAGATGAATATAAAACATGAAGTTTAAGCACACAGAAAAGAGATATTTTTTTCCCTTTAAAACAATGTAAATAGTAAAAAACAAGTTCTCTACTGTGTGTGGCTATATATATATATATATAGGCAAAGCAAGTGCTGCCTGTCTGGGATAACACACTTTGCAGTGAATCAGGGCACGGTACAATGATATGTTCAATGAGAGATACTTGTTTGAGAGTTTTGCTTTGGCTGTGTGGTTATAAGAGAATGCAAAAGCAATCTGGTGTGTCTATATACCACCCTGTTTTTTCAGAAAAGTGGGGCCAGGACAAAAAGGGGACTGTGCCTGATAGTTGGGAAAAGCAGTTGTTGACCATCAGCTGGTGTCAGGTCATGTAAACAGCCTGGTGGTGTCCTGCCCCACCTAATACAGGAACTTATGCTGCCATGGAATGGAGAATGGTGGAAAGCTAGAGGTGTTTTATGAAAGATACCTTACTTTTATTCTAAAAGCGGGGAACTGTGGTCTGGTTTGTCTGACCCAAGTTGCTTTGAGCATCACTTCAGTTATAAAAGAAGCTGGAGAACTAATTCCATGCTTAGCCATAAATTCAGCTTTCTAGAAGTGAAGCAAAGTGAAAAAGCTCTCTTTTACAGGAAGGATCAACACTGCAACAAATGGGGGACTATTTTTATTTCATTTATCCCTTCTGCCTCAGACTCTTAAATGAAAGAAGGGAGCTTCCGAGTCACAACTTTCAGTCCTGTTGAAGGCAACTTGCAGTCATCCTGTTTTAAATTGGTCAGGTTCCAACTTAAAATTGGTTGTTTCTGATTCCTACTCATGGAAAGTTATTCCAGAATGATGCATCTCTCAGAACTATTTAGGAGAAAGCATCTGAGTGTCTACCGTGTTCTCCCTTTTGGAATAATTTGGAGACAGAACTATACCACCCACAAGCTACTTTTCATTCTTTCTAGTATTCATTAGAGGGGAATACAGTCTTGCAAGACACTGCTGTGTTCAATCTCTTTCCTTTGGAGTCATTGTGGCAATGGCCTTCCAGTTCCATGTTTAATGGCAGCTTGGAGGTTTGCAGTGGACTTTTTATATAATAAAAAGAACTTGATGTGATAATTACCTCACACAGCTCAGTAAAGAAGGTCTGAATTTCCATAATTTTATTATACTACATTATAAGTGACATCACAAATGCATAGCACAAGAGGCATTCATAATTCAATAATTTTTACTTGGTGAAGTGGTCTTTAACGATATCTCTTGGTCCGTAACTGTGGGCATGTAGTGAAATGCAAAATACAACTTATCACCAGTCTTTCAAATTAGGCATGACTGGTCATGGCTCTATGGTAACTGTTTTCCCCATTCCCTCCCAATCCGCTGTCATTGAAGTACCTACAATTTTCCACTGACTAGGAAATGATTTGTATTAAAACCAAACGAACTCCAGCAGTGTCCATGGTCCTATGTAAGCTACAGTGAATGGGACAGAGTATTGTCATCTGGTCTAAAAAGTCATGCTCCAGACTCTGCACATGGCTAGTCGTGGAGCTGGGGCTGTTGTTGACAGGCCAAAGTTTGAATAATCAAGTGTCTCTCAGCCCTTCTGCAGTGATTTCTCTTTAGGTGGAAAGCAGATGATCTTGCCTCTCTATCTTTCCCTTCACTGATTTTTTCCATATAAACCTGCCTATGAGTCTCGTGAAGCCTCCTTCAGCTTGGCAGTGCCTCACACTGACACAAATCCAGTAATGCCTATTTTCTTAACTGCATTTCTGAATCATGAAGAGTATGAAAAAAATAACACACACATGGCAGATCTGAAACTTTGATAAGTTTCTGAGTACTGTTGTGTAGGCTTTGTACATCAAGTTCTCACTCATGGTACTGGATAAGCTTAACACAAGAAAAGAAGCAGTTAATAGAGGGAAAAATCCAAGAAAAGTCACATTTCTTTACGTTACTTTCTTACAACTTATTTAAAGGAGAGGGGGTTTTTTTCATTAAAAGTAATTTAAAAAGTGAAAACTATAGGGCAAGCCAGAAGCAATTAATGTGCGTCCTGTACTAGTTAATCTGTTCATCTCAAGGAAGTTTATCTTCAGAGATCAAAAGTCAGACTCAGAAATATGTTCTCTCATGTCACCTTCCATATTTTAAAGAGCAAAACTTAAACTAAACTAAAATAAACTTTCCACTTAAAGCTGAAAGAGATTTTGGTGCTTGTGTTGAAATATCTCTTCAGGAGACCTAGGGAGTTTGATGGAACCATCACTGTCTCGTAGAAGTAGAGGTACAGAGTGCTAGAGCTGAAATTCATTATAGCTTCAAACTTGCAAATGGTACCAAGAAAGCTTTCCTATTTGTTATTAACACTTGACGAAAGGGCAAAGTCTACAGAGCCAGTTATAAATTGCTGAGAAACCCCAGAAATCTGTTGTTTGAGAACACCTTCTCGGGTAGTAGCGCACAATGAAGTTGCATAATTTTAACTGATAATAGTAAATAAAAACACTTGATTCCCATTGCATGGAACTTGTCATAATTACAGCAGCAGTTATAGGAACCAGCAGTGTTCCGAATAGTCAATTTATAATTTAAACACCTTGTTCTGATCTGAAATTGTTTTATCTGCAAAAGTCTTGTTTGTGTAACCCTTATATCCACATAATACTGTTGGTAGCTTGAAGAGATACTTGACAGTAGGGGGTTTTGGTAGAAAAAAATTACATTAAGTTTCTCTTTCCATAACATCTCCTAGAAAATAATTTATTGAACTAGAACAAAATAAACCCCTAGACTTTTCTGAGACACACTTCCTTAAACAAAAAATGTATTTGCTCTGTCAGTAGAGATGAATGGGGAATTATTTATATTCACAGAAATATTCCCATATATAACTGGTACAAAAAAAAGAGCATTTGAAAGTTCTTACAAAAAAATTTAAATTTTAAATGAGAGAATGCTCCATCCCCAAAGAGTTTCATGGTCCTGTCACTCTGAAAAGCGACAGCCAAGAGCCAGAGTCAAGTGTGGTTTGTAGTAGGGAGCAGGTGACACAGAGCCCAGTGAACAGTGCCCTCCTCATCAGCTTTAGGATACTCTTATTTTTTGTGCTCCCATCCTGCTTTGCTTCCTTCTAAAGGAAGATTAAGCAAAGCTGATCCACAAAACATTCTTATGTGTTAACATTTTTCAGAGAAAAATTGCTATCAAAAAATCCTCACTTATTTCAATATCTAAGTCTACTTGTGGTTTATATTGTATAACAGTAACATAATAATTTAAATAATTTAATCTCTCATAAAGACCACTATGACTGAATTTCCCAGACATGCAGACATTGATTTGTTACAACAGCAAAACCATAAAACCACTAGAGAAACTAATAAAGCTATCAAACATGAACTGGAGTTCTGCCGCCAATCAAATTTTTCAATTTGGCCATAAGAAAACATGAAATTAGGCTGACATTTGCAAATCCGGCTTCCTGACCCCAGTCATCCACTCCTTAGGTAGACAACTGTACAGTCACAGCCTTCAGTGTGGCCGACTGACCACAGCTTTGTAAAATCAGTCCTACAGTTACCAAATTAAGGGCTTCACGACACTGCAGAAACCAAAGCTTGAAGAAGTAGGCTCTGCTACCAAAGCCTGCAAGAGTTCATCCTGCATAGGCCTTTAGGCTTCAAAAAGTAGGTGCTCCATTGCCGGTGAATTTTGAGCGGTCCTCTCCTCCCAGTTCATGGACATACTAGAGGGCGAGAACATGGCCCAGATAAGGCAAACCCTGCAAGCCTCCTCCACCAGGACCTGGACAAGGCCAGCTTACCTCTTCCCAGACACTTTTTTGGCAGCCTGTGGTGTGTGTCAGGGGGAGGAAACAGCCAGGGTTCCTCTCCCTGAGGGTACTGAGCCACAGGACCTTCACCCAGCTAGGGTATGGGTGCTCTGCATCCCACCAAGCTACCAACACTCCAATAAGAGGCTTGGATTTTGTGTTTATTACCTCACAGTGACACCTGCTGGAAGAGAACCTTTATTTAGGTAGGGCAGATGTATTTTTAGCATAAATTAAATTTTAACTGGATGCCAGAAACAGGACATTATTTGTGACAAGGACCATAGAGCAAGTGAAAATACTGGAAGATTATTCAAAAACTTTCTGAGAACCACCACAACCCCGTAAAGCAGCTTGTTGCTTATTCCTAAAGACACTTACTGATTGACCACAGTTTTACATCCAAAGTCTGACACCACGTGGGTCCCAGAGCAGCCCTCAGAGGAACGCCAGCCATTTACCTGCACAGCACTTCCCAGGTTGCTGAAATCCTCTCCTAGACATCTGGGCAGGGGGAGTGTAAAGGGGAAGTCTAGTCCATGGATCAAACAATACTTTTTCTCCCATTCCCATATTTTATGAAACTGCTCTTTCATTTATGAAGTGAGTAGATCTTACTGGCAGTCCTTATAGACTCTCTCAGCTTCCCGTGAGAATCCAACAGCAGGAGGAAGGTAAGGAGGAAATCAGTCACAGGACATTCAGAGGAGGTATACCCCTACATAGGTGTCTAACATTTAATAAATTAACGCTAGATGGGCTTCTTCTACTCAATAAAATACCACTAGATGTCAGTAAATGCCAGAGATTATCAGTTCTTGTGTCATAGGAGGCACGAGAAAGGGGTAACCGCATGCATATTTTGAAGGCATACCTGATTTATAACTACGGCTTTTTGCAATGACTCAAGTGTGAGGTCATTTTAGCTTTTAGCAAGATCTGCTTTTGTTCTGGAAAATACTTCTGCCTTCCAAGCTGTACGTGTAAACATTTAGCTTTCTAATTTTAATGGAAATACCTTCTATGCACAACCTGGGTGAAATAAACTTGGTTTGTAAAAGCTGCTAAATTATATATGTTTGCATTTGAGAGGAGCTACATTGGTCTCAGGATTAAAATAATGGTGGCGTTTCACATGTAGTTTTTGAGTGTATTCTCTGGGGTTGCACTCAGTAGAACTCCCCTCATCGTCTCATGTAGATACAGTAAAAGCTTCCCCAAATGTATTTGCTTATAGAATAATTTTGTACATGCACATTAAGCCTGTATACAAGTGTTAAAATTGAGACTGGGAATGTATCTTCAACCTCAGCTTTGTCCAATTCTCCTTTAATTTGTAGAGCAAGCATTACAAGGACAATGTTGGGTTTTTTTAAAGTGTGTTTTTTGTCTCAGACTGAGTCATCTTTTACTTTGTGGGTATGGAGGGCACAGAGAGGAATAAGAATTTGAGTACAGTGGCTGAGCTGGTTTTGAGAGGTGGATCAGAGGTCTTCCTTAAAGCAAACTCTTAAAGCAAACCCTGCTCCCTTCCCTGCCGCAGCATCTGGGCTTTCTTCATAAAGGAAGGAAGAAGAGTCAGGATGTAAACACGCAGACCCAGAGGAGAGTAGGACTAAGGGTTGTTCTGCACTGCAGCGCGGATACAGCCACTGAGTATGGGGCTACCTCTGCCTCTAGCATCTGCAAAGTGTCTCAAGTAACATGAGTCTGTGCTGGAGATACTGGTGTTGGGTTCTAATCCCTGGCCCCAGGCATATCTCCCTAAGGCACAGCGTCCTTTAACTGGCAGTGCTAAGGGCCTCCTGGGAAAATCCCTGACGATATTTGTGTTTCCTCAGTGGAGTATTTGGCACCAAAGCAGGATGGAAGTGTATACTGGAGAAGGAAATAACAAAGTGAATACCAAATAACCATTCCTTTTACTGAAAGAAGAGAAGCTCTGCAGAGTAAAAAGTAGTTTTGTCCCTACTGGTAATGACTGCTTCATGAAGCATGCAAGAAAACTGTGCTGAGACTATGTGCTCAAGTTTTGTCCTTCATCACAGGATAGGAATATTCTCTGAATTTTTCCTTTGCCAAATGTACATTCCTTTTAATAGTTATTTCAATATATATTCAGTTCAACCTCTTCTCCTCTGAAGAAAATTATCTCCCTTCTAGCACCGAGATTTTATAATTACAATTTTCACTGACAGGGAATAATAAGAAGTCTCTTCTTACTCTGATTGTTTAGGTTGCCTGCACTTCTGTTCCCTACTCAGACAAACTGTCAGCAATTCTAATCTTCTCTTCTCAAAGACGGAGCAGTAAATTCTCTCTGGCACAGATTTTTCCACATAGAAAATGAAGATGACCTTTTCTCACAAGAATGTTTTAAGGTTTAACACATACATGTTTACAGAACTTATTGAAGATGAAGAGTAATGTATGATAAACATTACTTTATACTACTTTGATCATAAAAGGTGCATTGGTGTTTTTCCTCATCTCTCAAATAAGCAGCAACGCTATCCTTTCCTAGACCACCATCAAAAATTTGATGAAACAGGAAGAAAAATAATTAGAAGATAAAGAAGATAAAGAATTAGAAATAAACAAATTCAGAAGTAATTTATTTCAAGATGACAATTGGAATCTCTCTCACTTGGTTCTTTTGATCTCATTGAGGCTCATTAAACTGTGGATGGCAGACTCTGTTTCCACATTTGAGAAAGAAGCCAGAGCACTGCTTAAGTGCAAGCAAAAGTTTCAAAGGTAATGAGGCTTGGGACCATGGACCAGACACCATAGGTTGATTTGCATGCATTTTCAACCTCCCCTGCTGCTTATTTGCATTGTTCTTCATTTTCCAGCTAGCTGAGAAATCCTCAGCTGATTTCTTAATATTTGCACAGTGCCCGTAAGTATTACCGATACTCTTCAGGAAGGCAGAGAGGAAAAGCACTGCCCCAATGAGCTTCCAATCAAATGACTTGAGTTGTGACACTCAGTTTCATCTGCTACCTATCCTGGAGGAGCATCAAGGATTTTCCATAGCAACTGTGAGAGATAAATTCACAAAAGTACATTCCTAATTGAAATCCTGTAATTGAAAGGAAGGGGTGAAAAACCGTTTCCTTGGATTCCACTTGTAAGGCATATAGACATCCTGTCTTTTTCTGTGTATACCCTGGTTTATTTCTATTTCTGTTGGTTCTGTTGTTGTGGCTGGGTTTTTTTATATTCTGTTCCTAGTAGAGGTTGAGGTGTGCTGCAAAACAAAAATCTGTGTAAGGAGTGATGTGAAACTATCTCAGCAGAGATACTAAAAGCAAAATAGCTCTTTGGCTCCTGGTTCATTGCCTTTACACAGCTTGTGCCTCATGCTGTGCTAGTTATTTTTGTAGGTCCGTGCTGCACACAGGGACACAGGGCAATGAGACCCTCTACACCTGGAATGGCCTCCCATGGCAGGTAAGACTTGAAAACTTGAGCCCTGTATTACAGATAAGTAGCGTTTTAATGCCACACAGAAACAATGAAAGTGCGGCATCATAAAAGGGGAAGGGAAGAGTTTCAAACATCTTTTGTAAGGTAAAATAGACAAACAAATTCTAAATCCATAAACAACCTACATTGCAGTCGATGTTATTACCAAAATTCTCTGTAATAGGTTTTTCCCTTTGTTCTGATGCCTGACAGTTCTCGTTTTTCACGCCAGTTGACTTAGACAAGGATACCCCAGCATAGTATATTACTATATAAAATACTTGAAAGACAAAAAGAGCTACAGAAGCATGCGTGTACACCTACTGATTGTACGTGCTACTGCATGTCTGTGACATCTCCAAGTGCAGAGCAGGAGAACTTGCTACTGCAGTGAGCAGCTGTGTCCGTGTCTGCCCGCTTTGCTGCGTTGCATCAGGATGGCTGGCTGCCCCCAGGTACATGGCAAGAGACGATGCATACTCCATCCTGAAATGTATCCTCACCATGCTGCTTTGTTACTTCGGCATAGTAAAAAGATCAAGAAATGTGGCAATGGAGATAAATTTAGAGCTTGTTTTTATTGTAAGTGACCTTTCACGCACTGTTGAAAGTCTCTGAAGGAGTTTTAAAGGTGGAGAGAGTTATAGCAAGACAGAAAAAGATGAGGAGATCTCTTCACCCCTACAAGGCAATACTGGTATGGAAGCTTTCTGTATAAACCGCATCATCTCTTTGTGTATAAGCCCCTGCTGAGACTGAATCCTAACTGGCACAAAAGCACAGCACAAGGAAGCTGATAGTGCTTAAATCTGCTCTAGATTACTTTCTCCTCCTTTCCTGTGTGGTTTAAGGAGTGAGTAGCAAGCATATCATGTTCCCAGTATGCAACACTTTTATAATGCAAACAAAATTTCCTTAAAAACTACAAAGGAACTCCTGAGCATATGTTGTTATCAACAAAGTTTTTGACAGTAGACAAGAATAAAATAGAAAATACAATTTTGAGTAGTACTCCTGTAGGTTCATTGAAGGTTGATTGTGAAACTACAGTACCTTTTATTAAGCTGAATCACAAAGAAACCATGAAATCAAAGGCACAGCTATGAAACATACAATCAGCTGTTAAAATAGAAAACATCTATCATGTTAGGAGAAGAACATTTTGCACTATAAAGGCACCAACAAGCAACTACAAATAGGGAAGCAAAAAGGCACATTCTCTTCTGTTTCCAAACAATATTCATGCATAACGGCCTGAGATCTGAAAAGATTTACAGCTTCCCTTTACATGTCAAAACTACTATGTTTTGACGCAATGCACAGATTAAAAATAGTATGTGGATAATGGTTGGAAGGTTTTAACAGTGAGATGTTTTGACCTCTTCCTAACTTCCTTGACAGCATCTCTTGCTAGAGAGGAGCATGTGGTTTGCTGAATGACATTGCGGGACGTCAGCTGGTTTTGTCTTCGGTGTTAGCCCCCTCAGTGACGAGCCAGGGCAATCAGAAACGTGTTTGAACAGAGGAAAAGAAGAATATCAAAAGGCAGACTAGAATTTGTGCTCAAATGAATAGTGTGAAATCTCAAAGTGAGATTACCAGGGTAATGATAACACAGTCATCTCAAAAAGAAGGCTGTTATTTTAAGAAATGGAATTTCACCAAAGAAGAGAAAAGAGAATAAAGAGACCAGCACCACTGAAACTGTGACTGTCAGATGAAAGGTAAAGCTTTAATATGAAACACTTCTTTACCTACTGTCATGACATTGGCAAATATGTATATGTTAAAGATTTTTATTTTTTCTCAAACCATAATATGCTGAAATAAACAGAATCCCAATGTCGTGTTTTCCCCAGAATGTGAGATAAAGACATAAAAAGTATTTTTTTTTATTAATAACGTTACTTACGCTAATTTTAGATTTATTCTTGCAGAATAAAAACTACAAGTATCATGTATTGTTACTAATCAAGGTGGTTGGTTTGTCATCTTTGTTATTTGGTTGTAAAAACATTTGACTATTTATTTGTATTAGACTAAGGAGCTCTGAAGGGAGAGTGAGAGAACAAATGTGAGAGGCTTTATTGCCTAATGCAACATGTCTGAGGCTTCCATGATGGTGACCAGAACATAAGGACATTCACAGATCTAAAATAAATGGAACTGGTCTGTAATATTCCTTCGCCACAATGCTGGTACCATGCTGGTTTCAGTGATGAGCTAACAAGACTCCTATCTTTCATACAGATCTCTGTAATTTCAACTTTCTTGCACACAATGTAAGTGTGCTTTCAGTTGTCTTCAATATTATTTTTAACTTGATGGATATTTAACTTTGAAAATATCTTTGTCCATCAGCTTCAGGTTTCCATGGAAAATTGGAGGACTCTTTTGAATATTCAATGGTGAGTGAACACCTCAAATTTTGTGAGAGAGCTGGGCATTGATTATACCTGCCAGTAGGCACAGACACATGTCTGCTGCATGGGAATACATGTATGCAGTGTTAGGATTTTTGTTTTACACAAAACAAAATGCTGAATCTTAAGTAAAATATTTTTATTAAATACTGATAGTAAATGTTGAATAGTGAAAATAGATATTTTGGGAAATATTTTCAAAATACATGGAAATATATCAAAAAAAGATATTTTGATATTTTGAAAATATTGAATATGTATTTTGTATATGGATATTGAAGACAATAAATATTTAAATATATTTTTTTTTACTTACATTGATATTGAATTAAATCTGACCAAGAAAGAGCTAGTGCTGAGTTGCAGGCAGGCTGTGGAGTTTTTTTTCAGAAGGAATTCCCTTGCTTTCGCTGCCACTCCCTAACCTGCTCTGAACAGAACAGCCCTTGTACTCGCTTCTGCTCTCAGAGCCAAACACACAGTGGTGTTTTGCCAAACACAGAGAAACATAGTTTTCCAATAGGATTCTTTGTTTTCCTAAATACCACTTGGTTGTCAGTGTTCTTTTCGCCAGTGGAAAATTCAGCCTGTTTTTCTGTTCTAGCCAGTTTCTTTTACTGAAAGGAAAAAAAAAAAGATCATTTTTGCTCCTTTTGAAGTCGCCCTCAGAGCAAAATGTCACCTCCCACTTGACGAACAGAACATCTGACAAGCTTCTCCCATTGGTGTTAGTGCAGAAAGCATATCCCAGTGACTAGATGAGCTCTCTCAGACTGACACATTTCTGCTTCTGCCTACTATTTACTCCCTGTTTATCCAGAGGGTTATTCTGTATCAGCATTGATGCCTTTTGTGTCTCACACAAAAGGGTGTTCCTGCCCCACAACAAAGATATCTCTGCTGCATCGCTCCATTCCTGACAGGTCACACATACACCCAAAGAACCTGACCCATCATACCGCCGTATATCTGTGTGAATTCCAAGGCTAGATAAGGTATTGGGCAAGATCCAAATTTATTCTTGAAAAGGAAATTCACGTGTCCCCCCTGCTGGAAGTTCTAATACCTCTTAATGCCTTAGATGTTGTTTGTCCTCTCTCCCCTGCATACGTCCTACCCATATCCTACTTTCCAGAACAACAAGGCATATTGCAAACAAAGCACAGGGCTGGGGGGTTATTTCTGTGCAGCACTGAAAGAGCTGAATGTCTGCCCTTCCCTTGTTCTGTGAGAAGGAAACATCTTCTGTGGAAATCCCCCAGGCCTGGTAGACTGCTTGTGTTGCATTTGGTAGACAAGCAAGAGGCAGTAGGTGTGCAACTCTGAAGAAAGGTAAATGAAAAGACACTAGTTACAAAGCCATAATGATTTCAGTATTTTAATTGCAAACATCTTGATGAGGTGCTGACAGGATTCAGGAGTCAGCTCTTCACTATGTTTACCAGCAGACTGTTGAACCCTGGCTAACTGCACAGGAATGTGTACATTTTGAGCTTTTTTCTAACCAAAGTGCGCAGCTGTGCATTCCCTGACCTGCTGCAGGAGAGGAGTGATTCACAGGCCACGGGCTGAGCAGTGCAGAGACTAGCACAGCTCAGAGTGATGTGATCCTGAGAAAGTTCTATGTATGTCTCCATTTCTGTGCTCAATGACTCTTTCACTCATACAAATAGATGGAATATTTTGAACTTGTAGTCATAATGTGTCAGCTTTCATTGTGTTATTGCTGCCTGTGGATTGTTGCTGTGGATATGACCACAGTTTTTTGTATCTTTGCATGTTTACATGCCAGCAAGCATCTGGACCTTAATAAACACACATGAAAAGAAGGCATTGTAAACAATTAAAGGAACCTTCATATACTACTTCTATTGACAGTTTTGTTCAATGTACAAAGTTATTGTGCAAAATCTGCATTCTGAAAAATACTGTCAAGGAAGTACTCTCACACGATGATCTGAATGGATCTGCCTTGCTTGCTCCTGTGAGCTGATCCAGCTGACACAAGCAAATGGACTGAAAATCCAACTTTGTAATGCAGGCAGGATATTGACAATTGTGAATAAAACAAGAGAGATTCTGCAGTCATTAGAGTTTCAGAAAGATGCAGCCAATTTGCATCACATTTACTGAACGTAAGTCTTGCCTTCCTCATGTAACATTAAATCAACAGCTTGATCAGAAATAATAGCTGAGACAGGGAATGAGTAAATCCCCTGTGTGCACCCAGTGCTGGCTGTGTGAGTGATGCTTATGCTAATGCATATCTCACAGTGCAGAACATTTTGCCTTCTTTTGCAGAAGACAAACAAGTGTCTTCATCTTGGTCCTTTGGGGTCATAGTTGTGTGTGTGTGGGGTTGCCTGATTTTCATCTGTCAGAGAAGTGTGGTTAATAGTCACATCTATAACTTGAATCAAATTAATTAGATTAATAACTTGCTGTCTATCTGTTCTATAATCTGTAAAGCCCATGATTACCTTTTGTAGTGCAAACAGTCCTGGACAGTCACGTTGCCCTTCAATTGCAAGTTTGATAAAACTTGCAGTGCCATGTAAATAAACAAATGGTATTAGACCTCTCTGGCTGCCTTTGCTTTTAAAAAACCCTATGTCTTTGCAAAATGCCACTATACAATAGACTGCTACACCTGCTTTGGAAATCTTAAAATACACCTTTGATCTGCTGTTGCTGATTCGCATACATTTCACAGGGTACTTGGCAACAGACTAAAGCAATTTGTAATAAGGAACCACTGCAATATTAGTACGGAGACACACGTTAGAAAAACATCATAAAGCATGTAACAGGTAGGCTTCAGTCACTAATTCTTAATTGCTCCCTGGGGGAAAAAAAAAAAAAAATTAAATTCAGTAAACTCACTGTCTGACAAATTAATTTTAATTAAATAAGTTGCATAAGCAAATGACTGGACCAGAAATACTTATGATCTTAAATCCTTTTTCTGTATATATCCTACTGCCTGTATTAGGAAGTGAGTGTGCTGAAACATACTGTACTCACTACCTTAGAAAAGATTTAGCCCTGTGGAGCCACCGTTTCAGGGAGAGAGAGCCCTGCAGCGTTAATGTCATGGCAGTACCTCACCAGTGAGAATTTCTCAGGTAAAAAAGTTTCAGCAGCTGGGCTTTGCTGTGTCATACTCTGCCTTTGGAGCTTTCACACTGCTAAAAGCTCTGAGACACATTCTGTGGACTTGACATGATCAGAAGTGGGAGGGCTGGCCACAGCTGAGGAGACACATAAGCATGTGCTTGGGTCCTTCTAAAGTCAGTTGAGTTTCAATGCGTGTTTAAGTGTTTGCAGAAAAGATGTGGAATTAGTTGTACACTTAAACAACAGCAAACAAGTAAAGTATTGTTACTTAAAATTAACACTTGAATGATAGTTTTTGTCACTATTAGGTTGATGATAGGTGATCTGAAAGGTCCCTTCTTGTACTAGGGGATTCTATGAAAGTTCTTTATTGAATTATTAAAAGGAGCCTCTGTAAACAGATTAAACAGTGTAAGCTGAGATAGCCTTGACAGCAACACTTACATAGGGATGATTCTGCTGATGATCCACACGGCACAGAGCTGAATTCCATGCAGCCACTGATGAGTTTGTGTTGGTACCTGAAGCAGCTGCTGTCACACCTTTGAGTGCAGAGAAACAAGATTCATAACCATAAAATCATAGACACAGAATGGTCTGGGTTAGAAGGGATCTTTAGAGATCATCTAGTGTCGCCCTCCTGCAATGCACAGGGACACCTTCAGCTAGACTGGTCGCTCAGAGCCCCAGCCAGCCTGACCTTGAATGTTTGCAGGGATGGGACATCTACCACCGGTATGAGAAACCTGTTTCAGTGTTTCACAACCTGCATTGCCAAAAAAATCTTCCTTCATCTCAGTGGCCAGTCTGGTCCAAACCACAACACTTATACCTTGTCTAAATTTACCCTCAGGCCCTACTAAAAATCTGTGCCCATCTTTCCNCCACACGGCACAGAGCTGAATTCCATGCAGCCACTGATGAGTTTGTGTTGGTACCTGAAGCAGCTGCTGTCACACCTTTGAGTGCAGAGAAACAAGATTCATAACCATAAAATCATAGACACAGAATGGTCTGGGTTAGAAGGGATCTTTAGAGATCATCTAGTGTCGCCCTCCTGCAATGCACAGGGACACCTTCAGCTAGACTGGTCGCTCAGAGCCCCAGCCAGCCTGACCTTGAATGTTTGCAGGGATGGGACATCTACCACCGGTATGAGAAACCTGTTTCAGTGTTTCACAACCTGCATTGCCAAAAAAATCTTCCTTCATCTCAGTGGCCAGTCTGGTCCAAACCACAACACTTATACCTTGTCTAAATTTACCCTCAGGCCCTACTAAAAATCTGTGCCCATCTTTCCTATAAGACCCCTTTAAGTACTGAAAGGCTGCAATGAGATCTCACCTAAACCTTCTCTCCTGCAGGCTAAACAACTCTGACTCTCCTCAGCCTGTCTTCACAGGAGGGGTGTTCCAGTCCTCTGATCATTTTTGAAGCTCTCCTCTGGACCTGTTCCAATAAGTACATGTCTTTCCCGCGCTGAGAGCTCCAGAGCTGGATGCAATACCCGGGTCTCACCAGAGTGGAGTGGAGGGACAGAATGACCTCCCTTCACCTGCTGACCATGCTTCTTTTGTTACAGTCCAGGGTATGGTTGGCTTTCCAGGTTGTGAATGCACCTTGCTGACTCATGTCCAGCTTTTCACTTGTCAGTACCCCAAAGTCCTTCTCTACAGGGCTACTCTCAATCCCCTCATCTCCCCATCCCTCGGATGAGTCAACCGCAGGACTCAGCTTGGTGTCATCCACAAACATGCTGAAGTTGCACTCAATCCCACTGTCTATGTCACTGATGAAGATATTGAACAGTATTGATCCAAGATTAACAAGACAGAAAAGCTCTGTAACAGTAGATACAACTGTATCAAATAATTCCTGGATACTTCTACTAAATGGAGCTAGAAGATTCTTCTAGTGGCAAGTCTTCTAGCTTACATCTAAAAAGATAAAAATGTCAGGGGACTCCATAGTATTTACTCTGTATAACCAGGCTAATATCTGCCCTTCTGGAGAAGGAAGGTCACTGCATGACTATCTGCCAGTATGATGGTATCCCATTTGATCTCATCAGAAGAGATTACATGAAAACCATGCTTTAGCACTGCTGGTATTTTTGTGATTCTCAAAGATGTCTGAAGCCTGACGTTGTTACCAGCCTTTCTTTACCTTTCAAACACTGATTATTCCATTGAGCAAATTCTCAAGTGTAAGCAGTATTTGTCTTATCTCTAATTTATGTGCACACGGCATAGTCCCTTTTTCTTTCTTTCCCTTGAATGGATTTCCCTAACTGATCATGTGGAGCAGAGATTACTCCATAGCAGACCTCTCCTTCTCCACCATTGTCATGAATAAATTGAAGGGAATGACCGGGATACTCTGCTGATTACCAATGAGGAAAAGGAGTTTTATTGGCAAATCTAATTTTGAAAGCCATGTCTTCTCAGAACAGAATATTCAACAGGATAGATTTTACGTAAATAATGTGTTGAATTCATTATATATATTCTTTTAGAGAGCCACCTGGGATTTCCCACTTAGAATCACAATGCAAGTTATAAGATATGGAGAACTGCACTATGCTATCATTTCTGTTTAGAAGATCCTATTTTCCTGCAGTGTGACTTGGTTCAGATTCTATACGTATTATTATGTATTAGTTTTCAGCTGCAAAAATAAAACCTTTTGTTCCAGCACTTATCCTTGAGCTTGTTATTTTAGTTAATTTAGAAAATGGGTTGAAGGATGAAATCACATACTAAGGAGAGAGAATTGTTCGTATCTGACTCACAATATGGAAATAAGCAAACCTATTGCAACAAACAGGTACACGTGTATTTTCAAGGTCAGGTTTTGTAAAAAGGTGGATTTTGTTTTGATGTTTTTAACAAAGGAGTCACATACCACTTTTAGATCTGTTTAAAAAATGACATTTCATTGCAAATATTATTGCTGTGCACCTGTGTGAATCAGCATCCCCTTGTTTTCACTGTGATCTTTACTTTTCACAAAGGTGGGAGTAAGCTAGTGACTGCTTATTTTCTTAATCACTACTTCTGCAACCGTCTTGATGGTAGGGTCTCATCCTCGACTGGGGCTCCTCTGTGTTTCTGCCGTACTAGTAATTTCCAATATGAAGCTGAAACAGCAATTGTGGGAGCTTTGTGTGTCTGTGTTGCTTGTTTAAACCCCTTGACTGCATCTTTACACTTCCTTTCCAAGCAGCGGAGTTCTGTGTTCTTGCCAAGACTTGCTACAGCTGTGTTTTTCATGACCAGACAAGGATAACAAGACACTTGAGTTAGCAGTCTCTGTGTCTGATACTCACAAATGCTCTTTGAAAGAGATAGCTTACCTGACAGTTGGCTATTTGACCCTACTCTGCTAAGAGGAAAATAGCCAATAACTCCATCCCTGCTGCTCAAACGCCTGTTTTCTGTCTGAATCCATGTACAGAGTAAATATCTGCATAAAGTGCTCATGAACTGTGTGAGTTTGTGCATTAGAACTTCTATGAATAATATTTTGTGTTCAAGTGTCCAAATCCTCATGAACCCAAGAGTATGGAATATAACCTCCCCCAATCCAAACAAGTGATGACTAGGTGATGTGAACTATCTCCAAGGCAGAAGCACAAGGGACATTACCTCCAGGTAAAAATATCTCTTTCATTTGTGAATAGCACCGTGTTGCTTTCGCTTCAGGCTGTGTAGAGCAGTCTCACAACTATTTTTTTACCCCAGTAATTTGCCAGCATCCTTTACCCACGTGCGGTCAGTTTTACAATGTGTTCAAGTGACCTACAGAGATTTTCAAGGTAATCACCTGCTTTGCATTAAAGAAAGATGAAAGTATAGTCTTGAGAGCACTAGGGAAAGACTGTCAGATGGAGAGGAAACTGCAGCACAGAGGAGTGAGGTGAACAAAGGCGTTTAAGCATATGCATAACTGGGACAGCAGGAGCTGCTAGCGCTGACACAAGTTGTCTGGGGAGGACTTAGTACACTTTCTACTAAATCCGTCTTATATAGTACTAATATCATAGATGGTCTGCAGCATGAGTTGGAAGTAATCAAGAGATTACAAGGTTGATAAGTGAATCTATGGTGAATATATTCAATGTGTATAATACTGAGGCAGGCTTGAAAATATTGCAATCTCCAGAGGGTCAGTGTAATCTGGAAATACAGAATCTTGTAGGACTGCAATCTCAAAAAAGCCCTTAGAAAGAGCTAAGGACCCTACTAGACATGGCTGCATTTTGCGACTCAACCCAGAGAAACAGTAGGGGAGGAAGCTGTATTTCAGAAAGCAAGGGAAGAAGAGGAGTGAGTTTTCATGGCTACGTTTGGTATTCATATTCCCAAGACAGAGTGCCTGAGGTTTCATATTTCTAAGGCATAGGGCCATGGATAGGGGAACAAGTTGTCTTACTTTTTCAGTATTGAAGGTGGTGAAAAGTCTATGGGACTGCATTTCTTACAGAGTTAGAAACCATTTGTGGGGTGATATTGTCAAGTACGAAGACAAGGGGGAAATCTTATTAAATTGGTGCCCTGTTGGCAAGTGCTGAGCACTGCAGAGCCAGCTCATGAATTCTGGAAACCCTGTTTTGTCACAATAAGTTAAAACTTGATGCTTAATAATATCATATAGAATTCTATAATCTTCAGCAGAGGTATGAACATTCATAAAATTGCACATCTGTTTAGGGAACTGTAATCCTGATCTGTTTGCAATCTGGCAAGACAGAGATATAGGATTTAACTGATACATATCCACACATCACAAGACCAGGCCAGTTATGCTCAGCTGATGCAAGATCTGTAACTACTTCTGTGGCTGTAATAGAACA
>VXBW01003661.1:0-26162 GCA_013400375.1 Thinocorus orbignyianus | reverse complement strand
CTTAATACGGTTTTGTATATACTGTACACTTTTATTTTATTTTTTTTCCTTTTTTTTAAATTTTCTTTTATTGTTCATTATATTATTATTCTTTATGTTTTTATTAAAGTAGTTTAGTTTTTCTAAACTCCTGAATCTCTTTAATTTCTCCCTCTCCTCTCCTTTTTCCTTTTTAAAAAAGGGGAAGAGGGGGGAGGGCTATCTGTCCTTCGGTTCTGATTTGCTCAGAACCACAACAATTAAATATGCTTGGTCTTATTCCAGCATCCCAGCAAGTAAGCTTCTCTCCAGTCTTGACACTGGATGCAATATTTTCATATGAATGAAATTGTACATGCAAAACAATAGCTAGAGCAAGGCTTTAACTCACAGAGGTTTAAATGAAGAGATATCTTCTTGGTTGCCTTTTTCTTTCAGTTCATGAGGTCTCTGCTCTCATTGATTTCAGAAAAACCCAAGGAAACTACACTATGCATAAGAACATTGATTGGTCTGATGATTTTTTTTTTTAATATTATGCTTAAGAGCTGCTGACAGGTGCAAAAACATTTTACCAAGTGTGATCAGGAAGTAAATTGTCCCTGCCCTCCAGCATGCTCCAGCAATTACATCCAATAACAAAAAATGTAAGTTAATCACAGTATTTGCAAACTCAATCTCATTGTTCATATGCTGAATCTTATCCAGCAGTGTTATTCAGTGAAATTGAGAGTTTACAGGAGGCTCATTTCAGGCAGGCATTTCTTACTGGTAAGAATACTCTAATTATTTAATATTCTAATTAAATTAGGCTTTTTAAAAAGGTTAACCATGACATTTTAATACCTTCAGCTCATATTGATATTCTGAGGACACACTTCAGCGCAGCCACTTGTGACTGAAAAGGATGTTTTTCCAATTAAGAAATCTTATTTTAAGGGCTTCTCCTAAATGACATCTATTTTACAGAGGGATGTGGTCTAGAATATAATTTGTTTCCCTGGCTGTGCAGTCTTACAGTTCAGCAGGTAGCCCACTCCAATCTTTTTATTACAAAACTTTAACCCTAATGGCACAACAAGTTTATAATGTCCAACACCCTAAACCAAAGAATTAAAAAATACATTATCAGTAGTTACTTGTAGTCAATCTATGCCATTCTCTTTCTAATGAATCAGGACAAATCTTAAAAGAAATTAAATTAGAATTCATAGACATACTGGATCCATTAATCAGTGCATCTGACACTTCAAAATATTCCATACAGGAAGTGTAATTCTGGTGGATTACAGCTAGAGTTTTCTTTGATTCTGCCTTTACTCTGAAATTGTACCTAGGGACCTCTACATGGACTTGGATTTCATTTTGTTAGGCATGAAGAAGACATGAAGAAATTCTCACGTGGCATACCAATAAATATACGTCAAAACCGCCTATGAATACAACCAGCGGAGGGAGTAAAAAAACCCAACCAAACAATATTAGGCCTGTTGATAGCCAGCAATCTCAACAACAGAAGTCAAATAACTATTTCCTTCTTTGAACATTTCCCAGTGAGTTTGAAAAAGGAATCTTAATGGGAACAATTAAGTACTTCTGCAAATGTGTCCAGTGAGTTTCTATCAAGTAAATGGAACATAAAAAGAAAAGGAAAAAACATTTAAGGAGTCAGGGAACAATATGGACTATTTGGTGGTGGGAGCTAACGTCTCAACACAGGATAGCAACAGGGTTGTGATTATTCATAAGTGGTCTTGAAAATGAGGGCAAGTAGTTAATCTTTGTTGAAACAGAATTGGAGAAATGCAGAACAAGTATCAAACCAAAACCAACAAGATTTTGTGGCTGTATTCATTCTTTGCTTGGTAATTGGTGGCAATTATCAGGCCAAAATAACTTGAATAATACCGATTACAAACAAATTTTGAAAGGCCAAAATTAGAGAGATTTTAATTGCATTGAATGTTTCTGTCTGAAGCTATATTTTTGTCAGTTTAATTTTGTAATATACCTTGAAGATTTTTGTCTTCATTTCAGTTCACAGCAAAAATGAATATGAACTTATGACTTAGGTTTCCAAGAATACCAGCCAGGTGTTACAAGCAAAGCAACATCCTTATATTTAGATAAAAAAAAACTTTAGATGATTTCTTATCCTAGGAATAGGCAAAGGGCTCCTATATCTAAAATGTACTCCAGCACCGACATGTAACAGCTTGGGCTATGACTGCACAGATTGTATACATGTCATTTGCAAGATTTTCATGGATGCTGGCTTTGGTGGGAAAAAACGCGATGACTGAAGTCACTAACATTAACTATCTTAACTATAAAGCACAATGTAGCTTTAAAGAACCATTTCATTCTTTAACTGAGATGAAAGAAAATAGATATTGCACTTGCATTAGTTTATCTTACATTTGAAATATTTATGACATAACCGTACTTTGGAAGGAAATGTTTTGAGAGAGACTAAGTAGTGCAAGGAATAGCAAACCAGCAGAGAGTTTTATTTCACTATATCTGTGTATGATTTGGTTTTGTACCACTGTTCAAACTGTGTTTCAGTAGAAAGGGAAGAAAAAGGAGGAACTTTTTGACAGGAGAAAAAAAAAGCCCATTGTCCAAAATTCTCCATTAGCCTAAAAAGCGTAAAATGATCAGAATCTTGAGATACTTGTTAGCTGACTTTGGAAACAGCGGTGCCTGGAGATGATTATTTCTGGCTCTGGCAGAAGGTCCAGCTGTAGTGAACTGAATTACCGTAGATGGTTTCAAGGGATAAGGAAAGATAAATGAGCCAAACAAAAATGGCCTGAAGAAAATTAAATGAAAATACAGTCTATGTGTTCTAATACAAGCTCACTTCTAAAACTGACTGCAAAGGAAATAATGGATTCATTAGAACAAACACAGAGGCACTAAATGTTATTGCATCCAAATAATGTTTACATAATTTTCTTCTATAGAGTAAAAAGAGGTGGTGACACCATGCATACAAACTATGTTTCTGTTTCAACTTTGAAGGGTATTTAATCTTTTGTTCTGCTAATCAGACAAGATTAAAGCAATTGTACATTGTACTGCAAAGACAGTCTTTCAATGAGTTCTGAATTATGTAGTTGTTTGTAACTTTTTGTAATAAGGATGTTGATTTTTTGTGTTAACTAACAGAAAATCTTTGAGTACATATTTGTGTACATTCTTCCTGATGGAAGAAATATGGCTCAAAATACTGGAAATAAATGACAGAGATTGCAAATCCAAGACAAGATATGCACAAAAAGAATGCTAAAATAAAAGACACACAAGCAAAGAACCCACAAGATCAAAATAAGCTGTTAAAATGGTAAAGAACACATAAGCCAGAGCATGTAAAGCCCATTATCTAACCATCTAGCACACAATCTGTGTAGAAGAGTTGGAAGTCAAAATACCTAATGTAACTAAGCCTTCTGCACCCTGACAGTGTGAAATGAAAGGTGAGAAGAGAGCTTGGTAAAACCCTGGTCTCTTCACTTAAACTAAATGTTTGAGAATTGTAGAGTAATTTAGGTTGGAAAAGATCTTTAAGATGATCAAATCCAACTATGAACCCAACGCTGTCAAGTCCTCCATGAAATCATGTCCCTAAGCACCACATCTACATGTCCTTTAAATACCATCAGGGATGGTGACCCAACCACTTCTCCGGGCAGCCTGTTCCAATGCTTAATAGCCCTTTCAGCAAATAAATTTTTCCTAATATCACTTTTTTTCTAAAATAATTTTTTCTAATATCAGCTTTTTCTCTCACTTGTTACCTGGGAGAAGAGACTGAAACACACCTTGCTGCAACCTCCTTTCAGGTAGTTGTAGACAGCAATAAGGTCCCCCCTTAATCTTTCCACCACACATAACAACCCGAATTCCTTCAACTGTTCCTCATAAGACTTGTTCTTTGGATCCCTCACCAGATCCATTTCCCTGAACTTGGACAGAGAAGGACTGGTGGGTGAAGTGACAATTGGACGCTGTCTTGGGCACAGTGATCATGATGTGCTAACTCCTGCACAGAGTTTTGGTCATTTGTTTTCAGACATGCACAATACAAGAAAATCTCCTTTTGGAGCTCACTAGTTAGTCCAGGAGAAGTTAGGCACCCCAAATTTTATAATGTACTCATTAACTCGCTTACCAATGGTTCAGCTTTTATTGGCAATAAAAACATATATAAACATATTTATGACCTTTGCACTCTTCTTGCTAAGTCGTCCTGTGTCCAGTGTACCCCAGTGACAGAAGGCAAAAGTGAGGATTTCTTGGGTAGCAGCAAGATGATGAGAATAATCTGTGGAATTGACCCCCTCCCCCCTCCCAGCTGGCTGATGCCCCGCTGTCTGCGCTGTACAGAGGATAGAGAACAAAGAGAAACTATACCACATAGGAGAGATGAATAAATGTGTCTCTTTTCAGAACTTTAATAATCTGCAAGAAACAGATTTCTTGCCCCAAGAATGTTTGGTTGTTTGATTTGGTTTGGTTGTGGGTTTTTTGTTTTGTTTGGATTTGCTTTCCTCCCCCTCCCCATCTCTCTTGTTTCGTTGGTTTAAAGCAGCAAATGTGGGAATCCAATCTAGGACAAGATAACCCCCAGAGGTCCCTTCCACCCCCAGCTGATCTGGGAATCTGTGACTTTCTCTAGCAGGGAGAAGCTGCATCTTTGTGTTATGGCCCCAGGTACAGGAATAGAAGAAAGACAAAATGACACGAGTGAGTGTCGTGTCTGGTGTGCCAATTCTGATTTACCTCAGGTGCTGATGGTACAGAAGTGTCCCAGGCCTGGGAGCTACATAGCATTCATTTGCACCTATTCTGCATCTCTTGCCAGCTGGATTTAGCTGAACTAGATTGAGGAGAGAGCAGTTAATCTCATGTAATAAATATATGATGAGAAATATATTTTCTCATCATGTATCAATGTCAAAAAGGGTTTGGGAATTTGGGAGATATGGGTGAAAAGGAGGACAAGACAAACATGGAGAATAGATAAATTATTTTCCCTCAGAGTTTCTGCACCTACAAGAGTCCCTTGTCAGTTTCTTTTAAAGAATGTGCCTTTACACTGCTTCCATTTAAAAGGCGAAATGAGCATTTTTTTGTCCTTATGCTAAGCCTGAAGTAAAATTCATTGTCCAAATCAGCCACAGGCATCTTATGTCCTCTACCAGGCATAAAGTGAGTATCCTGCATTCGACACTTTAACATATCAGTCTTCTTTTCTGTGAGTAATTGAGGGAAGGAGCGATTAGGATCTCTTGGTGAAACTGTGATGATGATAAATGATGATCACTAATTACAATGGGGCTTTCCATGAACAGATTTATTAATGCTAATAGGACTTCCCTATATTTCCAGCAAAGGAAATCCATCTCCTTCTTTCAAAAAGTCATCTACTAATTTCCTATAACAGGAGCCTAACAAGAGCCTCCTGTTCCTCCCCTTAGAGTACGTATGAGGGAGTTATTCTGACCCTTTATATTGCTTAGGTGATTAACTGGAAAACGAAAGAAGGGGATGGACTCCTAAATGTCTAACTAGCTTGTCCTGCTCAGCAATTCTGAACAAGTCCATTTGCAGCATCTTTAGCATACAGCAGCTGTTGTTCAAGGACCGTTATTTGAATGTATCAAGCAAGTTTATATGTCATTCACTTGTTTTGTGAGGTGGTTTTTCTTCTACCACATTTGACTAAATTTAGGAATTGCATCAGTTGAAGAAAAATTACTGGAGATCGTATTTTTTGGAAAAGCTGAGCATTTCCAGGCCCAGACGGAGAGGGAATAGGATTTAGCAGTACTGAGCTTGCCTGTAGCATTGAGCAATTACATTAGCCAGCCTCTGAGTGCCTAAAAATCTGACATTTCCACGCACTTTCTTAAGACATTGCATTGTTGAAACTCCCCTATTGTTTATTGCTTTGATGGGAGGGCAAAAGGCACCACTGGCTGGCCTTGTTTCAGTTATTGCTTTCTGTCAGGGCTGAGGGCAAAACAGACACGTAATTTGCTATTATAGTCATAGACGAAATTTTAACCTGGGCTTCCCTGGACCAGAGGCTGTGTGTGCTCCCAAAGGGGAGCCAGGTCCTTTCCCAGCCTTCATGGAACCAGTGACTGCAGGGCAGGTCACATCTGGCATCCTTGGCCACCTCCATAGCCAGCAGGCCACCACAGCCCTGTTTTGTGGTGTGAAAGTTCTAGGACTCTCCTGCTCTGGTAAGGATTTAGCTGCATACTGCATGGAGTGGCTGCACCTTCCCCATTTTGAGAAAGCATTTGCAAAGGGACTTCAAAGGCCACTGGCACGTTGCCTGAAGGAAAGCTGCGGGTGATCTCCTTGGACGTGCCTTCCCAATGGGACCTCCCTGGAATGAGAAGAGAGCAGCTGGGCATGCCTGGGGCAGTGAGGCAGGTTAAGTAAACATGGTGGATGAAACACTTTGACAGTGGCCTTGGGATTTCCTTCAAAGGCAGCGTAGACATAACCCATCTTCCCAGAGCCCTGTGTTGAATTCTTGAAGACAAACATCCGTAAAGTCCATTTGATTGTTTGTTGCTGTTTTAAAGTGTTGCAGAAAAACACGTATCTTATCCCTACAATTTAGCAAGGTCATAGAAGTGCTGTAATCTCAGGGGATCTCCAAAAATGAAAGAAACGAGAGCATGCTTATTAGATTTGCTAATGACACTAATCTGCAAGGGACTGTGAGTATGTTGGAGGACAGGATTAGAATTTAAAGTGATCTTGACAAATTGAAGGTATGGTCTGAAATAAATAGGATGCTATTCACTGGGGATAGATATAAGGAACTGCTTTTAGGCAGGAATAATCAACTGCACAAAGAAAAGAGGAGAACAACTATTTGAGTAGCAGATCCTTATTTGTAGGTTTTATGGTTCACAAACCAAGTGCAAGTCAACATTATGTCCTGCCTTTCCCTCTCAGCTAAACAAATCTGAGAACAGATACCCTGCAGTGAACAATGGAAAGTTCAGTCTGTGGGGGTGTGCAGTTATACTCCTTATTTCCCTAGGGCCACCAATATCTCAGATAGACTGCTGTATCCCACTGGAGTATTGCTTCAGTCCAGTAAAATACCTGGATTCAGATTAGAAGGGATTCAAAAGGATTCAGATATTGAATGATCTAATAATGTTACTTAAGAGGAAATGGGTATACTTAATTGTTTTTAGCCTTTGTATATGTCAAAAGTTGCTATGTGTCTTGCCTTAAATTGGTTTGTGGCAAGTAATTAAGAAAAGCAAGCTGTGGTGCATCGTTTCATTTGACTGGATCCTGCACCTTCAATCATAAATGTCTAAAGGTGTAGCAGGTTTGAAAGGAAAAAGTTTTAAAACCACTGAGTTAGACACTAGAAGCTGTTTGAGATGGTTTGGAGCTGGACACCTGGGGATAATACACATCTTTAAGGGCAGGTTAGGTAAACATCTGACAGAAACAACACTGACACAGATGTAGCTAATCTTTGCTCAAGTAGGTGCAATTTGGATGGCTTCCTGAGGTTTCTTCCAGCCCTCACATGAACCACACATTCGGGAGGTGACAGCAGGAAAAGAGCTCTGAGACAGTAAAGAGCAGCTGAGTTGCTGGAGCTTGATGTTTCTTTAGAATATATTGCTTTCAGAGGGATTTCTCCCTGTTCTTTCACAGTTCCTTCTGCATCTTCCCTCTTTCTGCAAATCTTTTTTCCCTGCCCTTTTTATCGTTTCCACCCAGGACTTCATTTTTCCCTTTTTCTCTCCTCCCTCAATATATAGCAGCAAATGAGGTTGTCCCTCAGCTGAGAATAAATTCAAAATGATGACTTCATTGCTGCTTTAGCAGGTATTGTATTGACCCTCACCTTGACCCTTCTCTAACTACTGGCTCTTCAGGAATGCTTCACCATGCTGCTCAGTGTGTTGTCATCTTTGTGTTTGAGGAGATATGCAAATACTTTGGCTGTACAGGCAAATCAATTGGAGATTGATCGTAGATAAACCATTTTGACCTGACGCAGAATTTTTCTGAATATTCAATTACAAAATACTGTCACTGTTAATAAAGCACTACATACAGTTCAGGAAGACACAGGCTGAAGAATAACAGTGTGCAGCTGCACACATGCAGCTCTTTTTGCCACAGATAGAATTTTCCACAATAAAAATCAGAGTTGAAACACACACAAAATTGGAAGTGCAGGCAAGAGCAAAACCTCATTAGACAAATTCAGGGATTAGCACCCGGTGCAGATTCATGGCATTTCTTCAGAAGAGACACCTTCCCCTGTATTATCACTCAAATAGAAGGCGCATCATTTAGTTAGGCCAGGGATCTTGAGTCAATTTGGAGCTTTACAACTTAATTGATGTATGACCTTGGGCAAATTGCTTCTTCACTTTGACCTTTCCAAACTTCTGTTTCTCTTATTTATGCTGTAAATGCTTTGATTTCAACAAAGCCCCACATTACATGCTTACACAGCATCTACTGAAATGGAATCTCATCAATGTCAGCCCTGGTACACATAACTCTAATTCTACTTACAGGAAGAGAATTTAAGGTTTGATACATTTTGCCAGCTCACTAATTATGGGGGGAAAATGGTGTGTTTCAAAGGCAATAAATGTTTGCACAGAATGTTTCACATAGGCCATTTCTCTGGTTGCTAGTTTCACCTGAAATTTAGGACCAAGGAATTTTAGTGAGCTCACAGAAAGACCAAATCATTCTTTCAAGGACACAACTGGTGTATAGATTAAATTCATATTAGTTGCACATGTGCTTAGTATTATTTATGTATGTACTTTTTGCAAAGAATAACCCCATTCGACACAGCCTTAATTATGATGATTCAAATCTCTGGTTTTGTTAGCAATGCTACTGCAAGCTGTATTAGCAGAAAATGCCACCTACGGCACTGGGGATTGTAGCCAGAAACAATATACTCCATCTTCATTTTATCTTTCAGTACTGAGATGTTTTTAAATTATTCAGCTTTGCAAACTGTAGGCAAGAAAAGCAAAACCAACACCCGCCCTCTTGAGAAATAAACCCCAAACCCTCTAGGTAAGGATATAGCTGACATTTACCCAGATGGTGCATAGCTCAAGCTATTTCTTTTATTTATCTGCTTATGAAAAAAGAGCAAGCAGATTCCAGTGGGGGAGGTTCACTTAATATATCAAAATAATTTTAATAGACAGTAATTTATACTAAAGTACATCATTTCAGTACATATAAACATGTAAGTTCCCTAAATGCATCCTCCTTTGAATATGAAGAATAGATAGGAAAAAATTACAAGGCAGCAAGCCATGGTAGAAAAACAGAAGTGGGATGCATTATTTAAACATACTAGTTGAGAGCATGAGTTGTCGAGTGAGCTAATTAAATTTCAGTTTTCAGCAATAATTTGGAGCTCTTTTTCATAAACTTCCCACCCCATTAATTATAGGTGAAAGAAATAAAAAGCCGAGTAATTGCAGATTAACCTAAAAATTAGTCTAAATATTTTTTTTTTTCTAGTTCATCTAAAATTGCAGATTAACTTAATACTGTGCAAGAAAATGAGGAAAACATTGAAGCATCAGTGAACCTAGATGGTCACTCAGAGCACTTTTCCCCCCACATGCAGTTTCCTGTGTATTGTTGTCTAGGACAGATGTTAACTGAGGATGGATAAAAAGTTTTTTATTCTGCTTATAGGCAGGAATTTCTTTCCATTACGTCTGTGTTTGGAGTTCAGCCCTGGGTCTTTTTACGTAGCGTCCTTTGTTGCTGGCGTAGATATCAACATGTTTATGCAGCTTTAATAATGTGTCCGGCAGGTTTTGATCTGCAGTCTTTCTTGTGGCCTCCCAATAGGTAGAGTGGGAGCATGGCTTGGAAACAATCTGAAAAAAATAAGTGCAAAAACAAGACAAAATTGAGGGAGGAAAGGGGTTATACAAATATTCAGCAAGCTATCAAGAGCTTCTTGCATGCATGCTTAGGGCATGAGGATCTGAATACGTGTCTTCTCTGTACTCTGCTTTTAAGTTTTTTGACAAGGAGAAAAATTTTCTCCTAGTGAAGTGCAATTTGCAGGTGTTTGCTGAAATAAACCCTGGTAGTGACCTACATAATAAAGACCTCTTTTCACTGTTAGCTGACTCAGGTTATCATCAGCACCGTGTCTCAACTGATGAAGATAGAGCAGTCTAGTCTGCAACGTTATTAGTGCTACTGTTAACATAGGTGATAATGCTGCACCTCTTGACATTTTCAAGTGAAACAAAGTATTATGTCCTTCATCTATGACTGTGAGGTCAATGAGACTTAAAATAGGACATGGAATGGAGCCAAAAAATTGGTTTAGATGTCAGTGCAGAAGAACTGGAGTTGATCTAGTACAGAAAACTGCAAAATGCATAAATGTTGATCCACCTTGACTTAAAAACTGCAATCTTTACAACTAATAAACCTATTTATGCAGGTGTCTCAAAATTCTTCCGGTGGTTAGTAAAGGGGTGCTTAAAGCTTTGGGATGTAGGAAAGCTGTATGGAACCTAGTATACTGACCCGAACTTCAGACCTTTAAATAATAGACCAATACTTCGAAAAAAGTCCTTGCAAACAGAACTAGAAAACTGATGCATTACTCATACCTGTAAGGTTGTTAGAGAAGGGGAAATAGTGGTAAAATCAAATCACATAGGCTATTTCTGCTTTGTGATAGCAGATGTTTTGGACTTTTCTCTCCTACCTTTAGATATCTATGACAAAGACACTAACATCCGGTGGGCCATCTATTTCTGTTTACAGAAAAGGGAGAGAAATAGGACATTTAAGTCTTTATTTGTGTGAGCTAGTTTAGTTGCCTCTGTTGGGTGTAGAGGAATCATACTCTATTAATGCCTCTGGGGTGAGATGAATTGCAGTCTTGGTATTCTATCCCAGGCCTCCAAGGGTGGATTTTCATAAAAATGTAAGAAGCAAAATGCTTGTGACATTGGCTTTAATGGATGCAATAGCTAGCTTCAAGACACATAACATGTAGATTAAAAACAAACAAACAAACAAAACTGGAGGGCAAGTAAAAATATCTACACACTAAATCCAGAAAACCTCTCATCTAAATTCTTCAGGCTGAATGCTCAATAGTTGGCTTTCAGTTCTTGAGTTGTTTGGTTTACTTCTGGAAGTAATTCAGTTTAAGCATTGCTTTAACTCCCAATGTGTATTCCTGTCCTATTTCCAGCTGAACTCAAAGGTTAGCAATCTGAGCATCTTCGACTATCAATGTTGATTGCCAAAGTTTGAGGAAAGGTCAGTTTTGATGTCTGTATTTTGTCTGAAGCATTTTCAGTGGGACTTTCAGAGAACAATGGCCTTCTTCCCGGCCTTCCATCTTCTCTAGTCATGCAAACTGGTTGGGCATTGATACGATGAAGTTTTTCTGACAATTATAGGGAAATTTAAAATTTGCGTATCTCAGTACAGGTAGGAGTACAATTCTGATGATAATAAAAAATGAATGCTTATGTGGACCACATTCTCTTGAAGGCAGCTGCTGAATGATAACATTCAAAAAAGCATAAAAACAAGAATCCAATACACTACCAAACACAGATCAGCAGGAGGATATGCATTTTCCCTAATTTGCTAAAGTACTGTAACTGCTGCCAATTACATCCTGACTAATCCTGGTCTGCACTTCATATAACTGATGGAACTGTGACAAGTTGTTTGGTATGAATAACTGTTTACTAGAGAATATGTCAGACAGCTCAATTACTATATTGTTTTACCTCATTTTGAGTCTCCTTCAAAACTTGAAGCTGGTGTCTAGAAACACTGCAGTGTCTGCCATCTGCTTTAACTGGGCAAAATTTCAAAATTTTCTACATTTTTAAAGTAATTTTGATAAATCTATTGAAAATCTGTTACACTATGAAATTTGATCTATTAAAACCATATGTTGCCTCTCCAGTAGATCTTCCCCTCCTGCATTTATCCTGCTCATACCACTTGCCTCCTTGGACGCTTGGCACAACATTATCGTTCTTTCAGTCTTCTGGAATTTCCTAGGCAGCCCATGATTTAATAAGTGTTAAGATAAGTGAGCCAGAGAGTTCCTTGAATGGTGCTTTTAGGAATTAGATGCAAGTTTTCCCAGCCTATTCATTTAAAAATTATTAAATACAGTAGCTGTGTAATACCATTTGTCACAAGCAGCCTAGAAAATCCTTCATCATGCCAGAATCACCCTTCCATGATCTCTCTTAATTTGTAACACAACATGGAAATGTTTCATAAACATTTGTTGTGTTGTGAATAGATCTACTATCTCTACCAAGCAATGAGCCCATACCATTGCTAGAATTGCACTTGCTCAATAGACTTCAAAGACAATAATATTGGGCTCAGTCGTGGGTCTTCTGTCATCTTTAGCTTCTCTTACAATTTTTTTACATTTTAAACTTTCAGTTATATATTGCTTGCTATCTATTCTATCTATTTCTCTTTTTTCTTTCCTTCCCCAATCTTCAATTTTTAATTTTTTTTTTTTACTTTTTTTTTTTTATTTAACAGGAGTTAAAGCCTTTGCAGCTCAAACATCTCTGCTACCCATAGAGGCACACCAAGTGCTTTTGATTCTCAAGACACTGTACGTTCTAGAGAAAACAAAAACAAACTGTGAGCATAGGCAACTCTTCTGTGGGAAGAAAATGGACATTTGGGAATCAGTATATCGCACGGTTTTCACCCAGTCAGACTTTGCATTTTATTTTGCGCCAATTGTGTTATATTTTCAGTAAGCTATTAGTTGAATTTCTAACAGTGATAGGAAAACAGTCTCCATGGACCAAGGACGTGCACACATACTGTACCTTGATTTTAGAAAGAATTTAGGCATTCTCCAATGACAATGTTATATGCTAGCTAAAGAAATGTCATGACTTTTGTGAATCTACATCCAGAATTAGTTAGAAAGAGTATTTATCAATTGGTCACTGTCAAAACAGAAGGATTCATAGAGCAGCATATGTTTCTAGTCCATACGCTGTTCAATAGTTTCATTAATAACTGGGATGATGGAGTGCAGAGTATGGCTATTAAATTTGCAGATGGAGCCAAGCTGGGGATGCATACATTGAGAATGGTAGAGCAACTTAAAATGACCTTGACAAATTGGAGGTAGGATCTGAGAACAATCAGATGCTACTCAGTGAGGACACATACATTAGGCAGAAGTTGTCTATTTTGTAGACAGGATGGATCAAAATAATTAAAAGAGCAGTTCTGCAGGAAAAGGCACAGGGGTTAAAGCTGGCCATACAGCAGACTAGCACAATGTGTTTCAACAATGTCATATTGATGAAAAAAGTCCATAGCTCTTTGGGATCAAATGGAATTCAAAACCCCAGGTGTAGCTTGCAAGACACAAAGGAATTCTTCCTGTTGATTCAGTATTTAAAAGCTTCACTCAGAGCAATTTTCCAATTATGTGTGGACTGGTTGGAGAGAATTCAGTAGAGAAAAATTAGAATGTTCAGGAGTCAAAAAAAAGTGACCTGTGAAAAATGATTGAACAAATTGGGTTATTTAACCTGGAAAAAAGAGGACTGCAGGAACAAAACAGTCATCTAATTCATAAAAGGTGGTTGCAAAGAGAGGGAATAATACATTTTTCATGTTCTATGCCTAGAAATAATGGATACCAACTGCAGTTTAATTGGTAGGAGAGTGAAGCACTGGAATAAATTACCTAGTGCACTGATGGAATCTCCATCTTTTAAAGTTCTTAAGAACCAGCTAGTAAAATATCTGTCAGAAATGACACTGGCACAATTGCTCTTTCTGGAGCAAAGCAGTCATAGACTTCATGACGTCTCGAGGTTCCCTCCAGTCTTTGCCTCCAGAGAGTTATTGGATATAAAACACATCTTGATGTAGAGATGTAAAAATTGCTACAGTCCTGATTTCAGTCATCAAAGTAACTGAAGACACAAGACCTAGAAAATCAATTCTACTAACTCTAATTGTGAGAGGGGAATTACACTTTCTGGTCCTCATTCTTCAATGTTGATTAACCTTTAAGGATCATAGTCTATCTATCCATGATATAAAATACGAAATGTGGAGGTATTATTTAATACCATAACAATGCTCCAGTTGTATAATTACTCAAAGCCCCATCATTTGTTGCAGAATATTTCAATACAACATACGGCCATAATATTTCAAATGATTTCTAAATAATCCACAAAAAATCTTGTGAACTTGCTTAAATTAGGCAAAATCGAATAGTATACTTTACGTAACTTAGAGGTTACAGAGTATTTTCGCCCCCCAAAAATAACATGCATCAAAAACCCCCACCAAACTAGAACAATCCCTCAATATATTTTATCAACTTAACCTAACGTAATTCTAATTTGTACCGGAAGTTGAAGCAGTAAAATGAAACAGTGAAGTCTTGACTGTGAGTGAACAATCACAGAATTCAGCAGAGTAGTAAAGTTTGAAGTCTTTGGTCTCTTGTGCTGCAGTGTTTAAAAGAAGTAATGAAAATAAAACAGAAAACAATCTGTAAGTGGAATAGATGGTTGTGAAAGAAGTTTGTTCCATACTTGGGCAGTCATGAGATATAAGAGTCAATCAATCTGACTGGGTGAAGAATAGCGCATTCAAAGTAAGCAGAAGCACAAGGACAGATTTCATTAAAATCAATGTAGTGGAGCAGAGAAACAAAGCCGGATAAACGGATACAGAGTAGGACTGTCCACCATGGACTTGTATTTTCAGAAAAGGAGAAATGACAGTTTTCATAGCTAAGCCTGAACTACTCTGCAGTAATAGAAACATTTTCATTCAGGACAAAACAAACAAACAAAACACTCATCTAAATTTAAAGCATATGCAGATCATATTTCCAACAAGTACCAAGATTCAGTGGCATAAATACAGTTCCTTTTAAGTGTTGTGTTATAAGACTTTGAATTTGTATTTTCCTCACAGAAGAAAAAAAATACAATTTTTCCTGTTTTTCCAATCTAAGGAAGTGTTTGCATTATAGAGACTTAGCTTATCAGACTGGAATGGATCAGTCTCTGGTAGCTTGAGTTCTACAGCATGGGCTATATGACCAAACAAACAAATTCTTGTTTAACTTCCGTAAGTACATTGAAGCTTTAATTGAAAGTTGTTAGTAATAGGTCATATCACAACACAACCTTTGCAATCGTTCCTTGATTAATAACCCCTATTTTAAAACAATAGTAACTTTTTTTTACATTTGAGCTGCCTTATTTCAACTTCCAGCTATTTGACCTTGTCATATATTTTTCTGATGGACTCCTTTTGCTGTGATGCATGTGAGTACTTACACAGTGCAATCAAGTTGCCCATGAGCCTTCTCTGTGTTCGGTTAAAATGGATCGACACAGTGCAATATATCAAAGTAGGCCAAGTTTTCCAATATTTAATGCTTCTCATTGGCTCTTGGAACTCTAACTCAATTATTGGTACCCTAGTCCTATTTCTCTAGAAATCTCTAGATCTAGAAATACATCTAGATGTATACTATTACATGCTTCCCAGAAAGAGCAGGAGCATTCTTTAATACTATACTGCAAGCACAGGCTCAAGTAGTTTGTGAATGTCACCAGAAGATTTTTCTTCTTATACAGATGACTTATAAAATGTGAAAAATCATTTCCTTGTGTTACTGAGTCTTGAAGTAGCTCGTAAACCTAGATGGGAATGCTGGAGCCGTGTTACATGGTGTTGTGTACTGCAAAGCATGTATCATCACAGTCTGAGAAACTAAATGTCTGACAGTATCCAGTGCGTACTCAGGAGATACCATTGAAATGCCCTTAGCTTCAGCAACGCTAAGGTGAGAGCAAATTCAAGTATTCATTTGTGAAATCCCTGACAGATGATTCAATTGCAGGTATTGGAAGTAGGACAGCCATACAATCTCTGCTTATTCTAAGGCCAAATTGTTCTCTCCTACTTTGTATCTGGCAAACAGTGACCTGACCATATGGCAAGGGACTCTTACTTTGTACAGTGCCATCATCATCAGGTTAAGGAAATCAAAACTACAGGGCAACTATACACTGCCAAACTTGCTTTGAGTAACTGATCATTTCACATTCTAATTGATTGGGCAGGCATTGATGTTTCCCAGCACGACCTTAGTGTGACCTGTTAATAACATCCCCCAAATAAATCAGTGCTTGAGCTCTTTCTAGCTGAGTAGCCTTGTATTCCAGTTCTGCATAAAGTCTTTTCACTCACTGAATCTGTAGGACTCAGAAAACCTGTCTTCTGCCAGTCACACCTTCTGTAACAATATGAATTCATATTTCTTAACACTGATTGTTGTTTGCAACCCAAAATAATAACAAGTAATCACATTGGCGTGCTAATGGTCACAGAGGACATCAGTCATCAATCATCACTTGGAGTATGCATGACTTCACATTTAGCTTTATTAAATGTGCTGTCTGTGCCTAGCTTCCAGGCATTAAAATTACATGGGGTTAAGGACCTGTTCTCTTAGTTGGCCTTCCATCAGTCTTTGTGACCATTGAAAATGTTATCTGTAATGACTGGTTTTTTCCAAGTCATTGATTAAAAAATGTGACCTGCCCTAGGGCTATAGGTTCCCTGGGGAACTGCATCAGTAATGTGTCTATTCGGTGGTGGTTCCCCAGATGCGTACTGTGAGACAGCCAAAAGCTCCATGCCTGTGGATGAATATAGTGTGGACCTGGACCTGGATATGGATAAACCAGCCCAAATGTACGCCCTTGCTAAGGTTAAACTGTTGTTACAGTCTTCTGATGCCAATGGACTTTGAAAGTAATGTGTCCTAATGGCTCCAGACTTCTGGGGAATTGCTGTTCAGTCAACAACCCGCTCTGGTAATAATTTACCAGGCAACAACAATACTTCCGTTGCAGATATTGACATGCTGCCACGTCAATCCTCCAGTGCCTCACCAGCCATCATGATTTATTTGTGATTGATGAAGCAGTGAAAGAAGAAGTTAGAGCACTACTGTCAAAAGTTTGCTGAATTTGATTAATTTTAGCACAGGACATGTTTATTCTTCTGTGTGGTGGCAATGAAAAAAAGGTGAGGAAGTCAAGCCTACAGCAATATTTTTTTCTGATTGAAAATCTCGTGAGGTATTTTTGAACCCCAGGATATGGAGATAGGGTAAATGCTTGTGAAAATAATGGGAAAATGAAATGTGTCTCCATGGTTTTCAACAGAGCTACAGTAAGGGAGGATGAAATTTGACATGTTGGGGCTGATCCTGAAAAAGCTGAAAATGAAGTAAGGTGAATAATGTGATTCACCTGAGGAAGATACTAGATGATGTGAAAGACCTACTTCTGTTAATAAATTTAAATATTTTTATGATCAGACATTTGATACATGCATAGATACAGAACGTATTAACATGTTGGGTTTTGTTTGATTTCTTATTAAGTGATTTTGATCAATTATATGAAGATGAAGGTTTTAATTTTTAGATGCTAGATTTGAGTAGAAAATAACCTAAATATTCCAGCTATCCTTTGAAGCTGGAGATCTGTTGATATTTAGGGTTGCTGGAATGTTATTTATGTGTCTAACCATGTATTTAGGCACATGTATTTTTCTGGCAGCAAAGCATAGAAAAGGCTTAAGACCTCATTTGGGGTAATCAGATTAAATTATTAATGGCACCAAATGATTATTTTTTTTGTAATGGAAAGAAGGGAGGATCAAGAAAGACCTTTCCTGTGTTTATTCAGTTATTTACATAGAGACATGTACATGACATAACCTCAGCAATACTGCAGCTGGAGTTATTTGACTAAGGATGGTGGTGAAAAGGCACAAGCTATTCTTTATGATCCCTTTCAAGCTCCCCACCCATGGGATTTTAAACACAAACAGCCAACATGTTGTCATTTAGAATCTGAAAGCACACTATGGTTTAGGTTATTTATTTAACCAGCATTATTTTGTGTTGTGCAAGTTATTCTTGTGTTCTATGTATTTACATCACAAACTCATTAAGAGATTGTTATTGGTGTTGACAACTCATACTCAGCAAAGCCAGAATTCAGATTGCTAGTGGGAAACACGGTGTGTGATTGGATAATTAAAGAATACATATGCCTTAGGAGACAAAATAATTTTGAACAAACAGCCATAATTATGGAATTTCCTTGGTTTTCTGCTAGATAACTTCTGTATTAAACCTTATTTGCTTGGTTTTTACTAGTTTCATCAACAGTTCCTGAAAATGTGCCATTCTGTCTTGAGGAAGATTGACTGAGCCTAAAATGCTTATTTTACTGGTAAATCTGCTGTGCAGAACATGTAATTTAGTTCCTATATGTGACAGATACATCAAGTGCCTTTTGAAATCATGAAGAAAAGATTTAATAAAAATATCTTTATCAGTTGGATTAAGCTTTTGAATGAAGTTTAATGTCAGATTTAATTGAAGCCTGTACTAGAGAATTAAGAAAAGCATGCCTTATTCCCTATTGCAAGGTTACTGTCCCCCACAGCTCACTCAAACCATGCTTTATGCTTCCGTCTTTAAACTCAGCTGTTGTCCCCAGTCAGGGCTTCATTTAAATTTTTGGGAAGAGTGGTGTTTTCTGATACAAAGTACTTACTTGTCGATAGTCACACTTCAAACCACTAAAGGTATAATTCCATTCTCTTCCCATTATGTTTCAGACATTACCTTTGCTTTTCATAGACAATAACACTAAGTTAAAGTAAGTACTCAGTTCTCATCACCGGATACTAGTTCTATACTGTGAGTTCATGGTACTGCTGATAAACGTTAGTTGCTGTGTTCAAAATAGCCCAAGTGAAACTGAATTGCATGAAAGGACCAATTCCTACCCTGCTCTATAACAACATAAGCTTGGGTACAGGAAAGGAGAAAAGGTTTTCAAAGTAAAAAAATGTGAAGTCTTAAAATTATGCTTTTACACATCATGAAATTTGATTCCTCTATATATATCTTACAAAAATATTGAAAAGAGTACTACAGTCCTTTTATCTGTCACATTAAGAATAGCACTTTTGACTTACGGTACCTAGGGATTTATTTGATTTTTAATGTTGTGTTTATCCAAACCAGTGAACAGTGAACTCCAAATGGGTTTTTGTACACTCTATTTACATCTGCACAATTTAAATCCCATCCTGGTAATTAGCCATGAATAGTCAGGTCTAAGGTACTTAAATTGTTCTGAAGGCTACTCTACTCTAGACTGCTTTGTGCATGTTTGAGTGTTTTATTATTCAGGATCCAAGAGAGACAGCACACAACTTAGTTCCAGTAAAAACACACTATTTTTGTGTTATTCATAGCACCAAGTCATAGAATAGTGGTTTCCTATACAACTATAATCAGTGTCCCACTTAGCTTGTAGTCCAAGAAGACAAAATGAGAAGAACTATAAGGATACAGAATGGTAGTATGTATTGTTGGGGTCTTTTTTAAGTAGGTGAATTAGTAAAATTCCCAGAGAAGAGTAAAAAAAACAAACAAACAAACAAAAAAAAAAAACAAACCCAAACCAAAACAAAAAAACCAGAAGGGAATGAAGGGAAAAGGTTTGTTGGCAAACAGTATGAAGGCTGAGATAGAGAGGGTGTTGCTGCTACCACTATTTGACACAAACATCCACTGAAAAAAAGCATGGTGAAATTTATCACCACTGTTAACCAAGTTTTTGTGAGATTCTGTAAGCAAGAACTTGAATCAGAAAGATAACCAAACCGAGTTCCTAAGGAAATAAAAGAGAACTAATCTGCAAACTGAGCAAACAAAATTTTTAGCCAACTTCCCTGTTTGCATGGAAATCTCTAAATACCCCAGAGCTTGGTCTACAGTGAGATTATGTGAGTTTAGGCTGTGATGCACAAGTAGAGAAACTTCAGTACCTGCAGACTTGCGTGTGCACACATCACAGCAGTTTTAAAAAGTGGTTTGTGTAAGTAGCTCCTCCTGCAGACTGGAAAATGTTCTGCTTGTGCATTTGCTTTCAATTGAATTAAGCTAAAATGGCGTTTGTGCGGGTAGGTGACTTTTCTCCCCAGTTTTGTTTGCAGCCCAGCCTGTATTTCAGTCCCATCTTTTGCAGGGATCACAGCAAATCTACAGGCTCAATGAGAGGCTGCTCTTGCATTTTGGCTGCTTTGAAAACGAGATTGCTGAAACTTGGATTGGTTCCACATTTTTATAAGTTGGCAATGTTACATAGCTGGATAAATAAATTAACCTTATAATCAGAGATCTCCTATAGCCTCCTGAAAACAAAAATTTGTATTTACCTCAAAAAAGAGTGCTAAAATAGTCTTATGATAGATATTATGCAGAGACAGAAACATCTGGATCCTAATGAAATAACAAAAACTTACTGGCATATGGTGCTGATTCATGTTCATGCCTCTGTAATTTCACCTGAATAAAATTACTGAGAATCGTATTAATCAACCTGCCCTTTATGCAATGAATTACACCTGGGTAAAGGGTATATAAAATGCCATTATTCAGATTTGGCAGTATTTTATCTCCATTTTGCCACTGTTTAGAAAATGCCACAAAGTACAGGACCATGTTCAGTCCCTGTAGATTTAGGAGAAGAGGTCTCGGAGGGTTATTTCAGGGTGACAAGCACTGCAGGGAAAAGAGAGTTTTCATGCCGTGTTTGCTCTCTCCAGGCAGGAATAATATTTAACGTCTTCATGCCAGTCTATTTTTTGGAGAAGCAGCAGATGTGCATCCATATTCTATCTCCATCCACTACAAAATGATAAGGACATTTTACATTCAGAAAGGGGAAGCACATACCTTCAACATGGTTTTTATTAAAAATTTAAAGACAGCACTGAAAAAGATGCTGGGTGAAAGAGTACAGTGTGTGTCTCCTAAGTAAGCTACTTTGCAACTGCATCCAAATACTGCACAGCCTGCTTTTCAGCCAGCTCTTTCTTGTTCTTAGGAAGTAGATGGGGCTAGTGGGGAAGAGGGGAAAGAAGCTTCTTTGTAGTGAGATGCTTTATGCTCGTTGTATACTTAGCATAACCCTTTAAGTTGCTTGTCACGATTTGGGGGGTAGGGCAGCACTGGCAGAGTGCCACAGCCTGCTGGGCTATGCTGCATTTTCCTAACGAACCTCACAAGCTTTCATTAATGTTACATAAAACAGTGGATATGAAGTTGCTGTGGAGGGTCTGTCAGAGCTGGCACATGCCTTGGGGGAAGTGATGTGCAAAACAAACTTTGTGTCAGGGAACAGCATTTCTTTCCAAACTCTTCAAATGTGCTATGAAAAGTGCATGTGTTTGTGGTATTTGCTGCTTCAGTGCCAGAGCCTTCCTGTGCCAGAGGGAAAAAGTGCGAATGTATGTGTGATTTTTTTTATATAAGCTTTCATGACTGTGTAGGACTTGAAGTAGAGGACAGTAGTTATTGCTTTATAGAAGTGCTTGACTTCAGGAGAATTTAAAAGCCTCCAAACTCATCATTCATCAGCAATAAAAATCTTTCTTTCCTAATGATGTGGATGAACAAATTTGCAAGTATTGAGCAAATGGCATAAAAAGTTGGAACTGTAGTGCTTTGAATAAATGGCTAGGGAGGGTTATACCAAACTGTTTTGCTCTTGGTCCAGAACAAACAAGTGCAGAGTTGCTGTTTGCATTGGTCTTACTCTTGGTGGCTCCATGGAAATTTTTGGGTTTCGAATGGCACCAACTCATGTTTGCACATGAAGCATCAAAGCCCTCCACAACCCACTGGATCTGCTGCTGTGCAGGAAGAAGCTGTGGCTTGCTGTTCTTGTGTATGTTCCATAGGTCTCAACACAGGGATTCTCTCTAGTATCTAGACTCAAGACATCTGGCATTTGAGGTAAGTGAGACCTCAGAGGAATGCAATAGTGATGAAAGAGGGTATAAATTCAAAATAATGTATTTTTATATAATAATATGTGTCTGTTTTCCCCATTTGCTACCCCTGTGCATCCCTGTCATCCCCAGGCTACAGCAAGGCTGAGCTCTGCCATAACCTTCTCTTTGGGCCTCTGATCCTGTCCACTTTCAGTTTCAGGCCAGTCATGTTTATACTGTATTTTGGCAGGAGCACAGCAGAGCTGGTAAGTTATCCCATCTGCCTCTGTGTCCCTTTACACCAAGAACTTCTTGCGAATACATCTGCTCCAAGCCATTATGCATCATGCACAACCTATGACTTTACAAGGTGAAGAATTAATAGAAAAAGGCTTGCCTTTCTTGAATCAATTAGTGTGCAGCACACTGAACTTGCTGGCTAGTTGTGTTGCTTCCTTCTTGCAGCTTGCCAGATACACAGACCATGAGCAGGTTTTGATCTTCTTGTGCAAACTATACCAGGCTGGATACTCTGGAGGATGGAGGTCCAAGTGGTTTTTCTGTCCTCCTATTCGATCCTTGCCACCAGAAGTGTTGCTGTGAGATGAGGTTCCAAACGTGCGGCACATTAGATATGTCATGGTGGTTACATCTGATTGTGTTCACAGTTGTGTTCCTTCTGTCTTTTAGGAATTTTCAGGACTGGAGAGGAGAGATTAGCACCTCCTTCTGTGGCTTTACCACTTTTGGCATGTAGAGCAACCAACAGTGAGTTCCCTTGCACAGGTGAGACTTGCCACTCTGCAATGTCAGGGGAAGCCTCAGGTCCCAGGATTTTCATTCTCCACGTCTCAGTTCCACAGCAGGACCAGGAAGCTCAGAGGGAAGAAGCTGGGATCAGGAACAAGATGTCATTCCTTTAGGCATGAGTACACCTGTGGTCATGTGTAGCTGCTTTAAGGGACACTGACAATGTGGCTTAACCAATTCAATCCATCATGGTGCCAGAGAGCCCTTAATCTTCCTTGGGATTACAGTCTGATGCACTGACACCTGTATTATTTTCCCTGCACTGCTGTTGCACAGGTTTGCAAACACAGTTGCAAAAGAAAAGCCTTTAAAGATAGGTATAGGCAAGATTTAATGGCAAGATCCTTTCAAGCTGCACCAGTGACTTAGTTTTGGAACCTGTCAGCTTAGTCCTCAGCTGTTAGGGCTGACCTCTCCTAAATCATCTTCGGTGTACACCTTTCCTTTCTACCTTTGTTAGCAATAGCTCCCTTTAGGGCTGCTGAGATTTGCCTGCTCTCTCTCATCTCTCCTTGTTAAACCTTCCTTCCTGTTCTTACTTGGATTTATATCTCTCTGCCCTAAGCCCCCGTCCCTTCCCCCTTTCCAGAGCTGGATTTAAAGATTGCAAGTTCCTGTAAGTAGCTTTTATTTCTCTCTTTCCTTCCTTTCCAGTCCCTGTAGCTTCTTTTTGTGCCCACTTGCACTGCATTTTTCAGTTAATACCGCTCTTGCAGTTTTCTTGTTTTATAACAGCAAAATATGACAAAGCACTGACATTCATAGAATTCATTGGACTCGGTTATTCTAAGCTGTGATCTTTGTATATGGAATAAAGAATCTATTACCAATAGCAACTGGAACTTGGCCTCTGTCATGGTTTAACCCCAACCAGCAGCTAATCTCCATGTAGCCACTTGCTCATGCCCCTGCAGCAGGATGGGGAGAGAAACAGGAAGGTAAAAATGAGAAAATTTGTGGGCTGAGATAGAAACAGTTTAATAGGTAAAGCAAAAGCCACGCAGACAAACAAAACAAAATAAGGAATTTGTTCACCACTTCCCGCAGGCAGGCAGGTGTTCAGCCATCCCCAAGAAAGCAGAGCTCCATCATGTGTAATGGTTGCTTGAGAAAATAAACACCATCACTGAATGACCTCCCCTTCCTCCTTCTTCCTCTAGCTTTATATGTTCAGCATGATACCATATGGTATGGAACACCCCTGCAGTCAGTTGAGCCCAGCTGTCCTGGCTGTGTCTTCTCCCCCTTGTGCACCCCCAGTCTCCCCGTTGGCAGGGTGGTATGAGGAGCAGAAAACACCTTGTCTCGGTGTGAGCACTGCTCAGCAACAGCTAAAACATCCCAGTGTTATCAGCACTGTCTGCATCACAAATCCAAAACATAGTGTCATCCCAGCAACTAAGAAGAAAATCAATTTTATCCCAGCCAAAAGAGTTCAAAAGTGCCTCTTCCATTTCATTGTTCCCTCTGTCACATTCTCCCAGTGCTAGGGAACTGGGTGGCAGAAGGGCTTGACAAGTTTGCTCTGTGATGAGTAAAAAGAGTTTCTTATCAGAGGGTACAGGCAATGCATAATTTTGAATAAGTAAGAGTCATATCTGTGTTCAGAGTACCCTCTATGCTCAGTGATATAGCTGGAGCTGAGCACCCCATATATTCCCCTGCTCTCTTGCTGAGGCCCAGGGGCATTCTCAGTGCTCTCTGGAACACAGAAGTTACTGCTCTTGTCACAAGGGTCATTATTTAAAACGAGGCATGCAACAGCACTAAGTAAATCGGTCCTGCCTGTATCTAAAAAGTCTCTTGCTATAAGAATTGATGAGCTGTCTTGGTCAGTGACGAGTTTCCAACAACTGTCAAAGCAAACAGGGCGCCCTCAGGGCTGGTAAGGCTTTTTGGCTACTGAGCTCTTTTGCTTGGAATAGCTGGTCCTGCAGCATATACATCCAAACTTCGCTCTGGCTGATTAAGGAGGAGATCAATAGCTCCTAAAAATGCCTAAGCTTTTTTACTTCAAAATATACTTTTTCAAAAGTTACCATTGGCTGGACACTATCTCCTCACTCCTGGGTACTGGAACTTCAATATTTATTTTATCTCTGCCTTGGAACTAAATAAGTGCTACCAATTCATGTTGACACAAAAACAGAGCAAAAGAAAACTCAAACAAAAGAAATCCAATTTATTTTGCTTTTAAATAAGTTGATGGTCAAGTTCCTAAGCGTCAGACCACATGAGATTATTTTGACCACTGAAATGAATGCCTACCATTTGAACACAGATGTGGTGTGTCCTCCTTTATAATATCCAGTTACTGGAACCTCACAATATTGCCTATCAAAGTTCTCACAATGCAAAAAGAAAAGCAGAATATATTCTTAATTATGAGTTAGGTGAATTAAAATAAAATCAATTTCAGTGCATCAATGTATATAATTCATTTTCCTCTAAAGGCTTATCAAATGGCATTTAGCCTGAATAAGTCTAGTATGGCCAGGTGCTCAGCTGTGGCATACTCTAGTAACTGAATTGCAGTAGGTGCTTGAGATCCTATTTTCAAGAGAAAAATGGCCTGGCTAAAAGGATAATTGCTATGCTAAACATTACTTCTCTTCCTGCTTTCTGCAAACAAAGCTGGGTGGCAAAGTGATTGGTGTACAAAATGTGTCTGCATATGAGAAGATAGAACTGAAACACTGGTGATAGGTAAGCTTCGTATTCAGTATGTAGTGTGAAAAGACATTAAAATATTGCAAATTGAAATGCTCAGCTACGACGCTGTCTTTCACTTACAAAGACCCAGAGTACATTAATCAGCTTTGCAGGGAATTACAAATGTGATTTAAAAGTTACACACTTCATCAGTACATAATAAGGTTTAAAAGTCAAAATGTAACTTACTTTTTTCTTCCCATTTTACCGTGAACTCCCTACATTGGAAGTTTACCTTTCCAAAACTTTCTCATTGTCCTTCTTTAAGGTTAAACATTCTCCAGCATTTATGTGTGGATTAGGATGAATCTGCTCCAAGGAGTTTAAAGAATTTCCAGCATTATTATGGCTTTGTTATGGATTAGCTGAGATGGATGAAAACTGTATTGGACTTACTTGTAAATTACAGCCTGAAGAGAACTCAGTGATCACTGATAAGTCAGACATACATAGATGTGGATGGCTAGTTGATCTACCCCCTCTCATTAATGAGGGGAGGGCAGTGGACATTGACTGCCTTGATTTCAGCAAGACTTCTGACACAGTCTCCTGCAGCATCCTCATAGGTAATATTAGGAAATGTGATTTAGATGAATGGACAGTGAGGTGGATTGGAAACTGGCTGAAAGAGAGAGCTCAGAGGACCGTGATCAGTGGCACAGAATCCAGTTGGAGCTTCGTAACAAGTGGGGTCCCACAAG
>VXBW01003660.1:116563-135522 GCA_013400375.1 Thinocorus orbignyianus | reverse complement strand
CCTTGTTGGGGTTACATTCTATCCCACTGTCCATGTCTCCAATAGAGACGTTAAATAGTACTGGTCACAGCAACAACAACTGAGCCCCTGGTCCTCATGGTGGACTTCAACCACCCCCACATCTGGTCAAGGGACAGCACAGCAAGCCATAAGGAATCCAGGAGTTCCTGAAATGTGTCAATGATAGTTTCCTTCTCCAAGTGCTAGAGGAGCCAATGAGAAGTGCCATGCTATACCTGGTTCTCACCAACAAGGAGGGGTTGGTAATGAATGTGAAGTTCAAGGGCTAGCTTGGCTGCAGTAATCATGACATGGTGGACCCTTAGACCCCTAGNGAATGAACAAAGAAATACTGAAACCGAGTAACTAATATTCAATATTGAAAGCATTAATCTTTAAAATGCTATATAAACACGGACAGGCAAAATATAGAAGTGATGATTATGCTATGCATTCAGGAATTGATTAACAACTTGTCACTGTAACTTGATCCTGCAAGACTTTTCCGGCTTTATGGCATCAAGTTTTCTGCTGCCGTGTGTGTCATTTTGGCTGGAGTCCTTCTTTGTGCTGTAACACCAAAAGTGTAAGAAATTCATGGCAGTTCAGTGAAGTTCCCACCAACTGGGAAAGAAGAAACAGAGCTCCCATTTTTAAAAAGGGGAAAAAGGAAGACCCAGGGAATTACAGGCAAGTTAGTCTCACCTCTGTGCCTGGTCAAGACTATGGAGCAGACCCTCCTGGAAACCATCCTACAGAAACACAGACAATAAGGAAGCAGTCAGTGACAGCCAAACATGTCTGCACAGCACTGGCAGATAAGAGAACAGAAAAGACCAATAATCTGCCTGAACACGTGCAAAGCATTTGACACTGCACCACACCTCATCCCTGCCTCTAAATTGGAGAGACAGGGATTTGATGGATGGACCACTCAATGAATAAGGAATTGGTTGGACGGTCCCACTCAAAGAGTTGGGGTCAATGGCTTGACATCCAAGTGGCAACTAGTGACAAGAAGCATTCTTCAGCAGTCAGTATTGGGACCAGTGCTCTTCAACATCTTTGTTGGCAAACAGACAGTGGAATTGAGGGTACCCTCAGCAACTTCGTGTCAGACACCAAGCTGTGTGGAGCAGTTCACAAACTGGAGAGAAGGGACACCACCCAGAGGGACCTGGACAGGCTTGACAGGAGGGTCTGTGTAAACCTCATGAAGTTCTCTGAGGCAAGGTGCAAGGTCCTGCACCTGGGCTGGGGCAGTCCCAAGCACAATTACAGGCCGGGCCGAGAAGGGATTGCGAGCAGGTCTGAGGAGGACGACTTGTTTGCTGAAGAGAAGCTCGACGTGACCCGGCAACGGGCACTTGCAGCCCAGAAGATCAACTGGATCCTGAGCTGGATCAAAAGAAGTGTGGCCAGCACGTCAAGGGAACTGAGTCTGCCCCTCTACTCTGTCCTGGTGAGACCCTACCTGGAGTTCTGCGTCCAGGTTTGGGGCCCCCAACATAAGAAGGACAGGGACCTGTGGGAGCAAGTCCAGAGGAGGGCCACAATGATGATCAGAGGGCTTGAGCACCTGTCCTATGAAGACAGCTTGAGAGAGCTGGGATTACTCAGTATGCAGGAGAGGGTTCTGGGGAGACCTTACAGCAGCTTTTCTGTAGTTGAAGAGGCCCTACAAGAAAGCTGGAGAGGAACATTTTCTAAGGACATTCAATAATAGGACAAAGTTTGTCTTCAAACTGGAAGAGCGTAGATTTAGACTAGACATTAAGAAGAAATTCTTTACTGTGAGAGCGGTGAGGCACTGGATCAAATTGCCCAGGGAATCTGTGGAGGACACATCCCTGGAAGCATTCCAGACCAAGCTAGATGGGACTTTGAGCAACTCAGTCTAGTATGAAGTGTCTTAGCCCAAGGCAGGGTGTTCGGAACAAGGTGACTTTTAAGGTGTCTTCCATCCTAAACCAGTTTGTGATTCTGTGATTCACCAGCAAAATGACAGGTAAGAACTGGAGCAATCTGGTTTGCATTTATCTGCCTGCAACTCTTTACACGCTTCTACTGAAGTTACTTTTTTCCCTCCTGTTTTTCATTCTGCTGTAGTAACATTCGCAGGGAATTGAGATCAATAGATGACCTGTCTTCTTGCTCCATTTAAGCAACTAGAGTGAACAACAAAAAGCCCTCCCAGTTTGTAAGCCTGGCAAGGTCAGTGCTGAGATGACTCTCATGGTAAGACATGCACAGTACCTTCCATCATCACAGAGGGGCACAGGGGTGCAACAAGCGCTGCAGATGGTACAGGCTCCCCAAGTCATTACCTCAGAGTCCCATCCACAGACAACTCTACTTACGACAGCCCAGTCAAATGACAGCACATGTATGGAAAAACCAACAAACTTATTTCTGATTCTGATGGGAATCATCCCTTTCCCAATCTACTAGTAAGCTTCTGTTCCACTGTATATAGGAACCAAAGAAGTTCTCAAACAAATGGCTGGGAAACTTCACAGCAAAAAGAATGAAGATTTTTTATTTCCTTAATCTTGTTTTTCCAAATGGCCAAACTGTTTACAGCGGAGTTGCCTGTCTCTCTTCCAGGCACAAACTGACACATAAAACTTCCAGCTGTTAGATATCTAAATTTCTGAAAGTTTTTAGTTACTCACAACAGGCTTTTATAGAAGAAAGTTTTGGCAGCTACCAGCTCTGCCTACAAATCTAGATACAGAAAAAATACTATACAGAATTGAGAATAACATCTCAGCAGCATGGTTGCAGGACAATTCAGTTTGATAGGAACTGTGAAGCCATAGTAGAGTAGACCGTACATACAACAGGTCAGTTGAACTCCAGTAAAATCTTTATGCCCTACCATATCATCACTCATTTTCTTTTTGCTAGATGTGTCAGAAAAAAACCAACACCTGCCTAAGCCGTTGGAGATGCCTCAGAAATGGCTTTTGGATTTCAAAGGTATGTGATAAATTTATCAGATGGTGCTGCAAATTTTAAAAAAGATGGATAAGTCTTGATAAGTCTTTTGTGTCTATGTGCAGGAAAGATTCCTCCTGCCCACCATATGTAAGTTTTCTCCTGCTAATATGCTGTTGAACACTGGCATGAAATACTTAAGTTGGTTAACAAGAAGGAGAAATTAAACTACAAAATTTAGAGACTGACAAAAAAGCAGCATTTCATAACAGCAAGTGAAACTATCATTTTGCCTCCATCTGTTATCAAAGTTAACAGTTGTGATTGTGCCACTACACAGAGATGGTTAAATCAAGCAGAACAGGTAGAAAATACAACTATTCGTTATTTAGGTAGCTGATCATTCAAGCAGTATTTAGCTTATCAGTAATTCTTCCTATTATGTCTTCTACACTGGAGAATATCTCACAAAATCAGAAAGGGTGGAATCACATAAGCAAGGGCAGCTTTTATCCCACTATATTATTTTGGTAGTATCAGTGTACCATATAAACTTCTGTGTTACAAGAAATTGCTGTTACTTTTCATCACAGCTGGAAAGTATAAACAAGCTTCAAAACAAATATATTTCATAGGAATTTATCTATTACTCCTTTTAATTGAAAAATTTTAACCACTGTAGCAGAATCCAATATATTTTACAGCTCCTATTAAGCATCAGCAAAATTGCTTTCCTAGAGTAATACAAGGGCAAATAGGATTCTAGAGAAGTAATCTAATTTTTATCTAAGTCTAGTAATTTGATTTTATTATAACTTTATTATAACTATAGCTGTGGAAATCATAGTCATAGTGCTAAGGCATTCTACGTCACAAGCCAGCATAAATTCAAGTATTTCAGACTCTCTCTTGATATTTTTCATCTGATGAGTGTGAATATCCTGAAAGAACCCGACCTTGAATGTATGCTGGTCAAACCACTACTCTGTGTGTATGCTCACGAGCAAACTCATACCCTTCAGGATTTCCAAATTTGCAAAACAATTATTTTGCTCTTGCATAAATAAGATAACAGAAAGAGCATGATTCTTCTTATCCTGAGGTACGTAGTCTTGCAGCAGACTTTTGGGGTTTTTTGTTGTTTGTTTGGTTTTGAGGTTTTGGTTTTGTTTTTGATTTTGTTTTAATCCTAGGAAAACCACCACTGAGTTAATTAGCCCATCTTTAAAGGCAGCACTTCGCTCTTCCCACCTACTTCACTCTTCCTTACACAGAGCCTGCAAGGGGAATGGTCATGAATGCCAACATGCTTACTCGTCAGAAAAGACATATCCATCCCTAACATCAAGATAAAAATAACACGTAAATGTTTTACTGAAGCAAGAGGCTGGCTATTGAGAAGTGGTTACACAGACAGCAAGGAACCCGTTTTTGATGTCCCATATACCTAGTTTAGACAGTGCAAGCTCCTGGTTTCTCAGAGCTTAGCACACCAGACACTGAATGTGAGTATGTTCTCTCACATGCTTGGAAGTTCCGTATCACCAAAAACTGTTTTTATTCAGGAGCTGTAAAGGAACCAAAAAGCTCTTTCTAGGCCAGTTGCTTAGCCAGTCCAGTTTGCAAATGCCATGAGGTCTTGCAATAGGAGCCATGAAGCTGTGATCATGGCAATGACTATGCTTTCCATTTACGAAGCAGGTATTTCATAGCACCTCATAAAGGTAAGAGATCATTTCAAAGCCTTCCAGAACTTCCGAAGTAAAGATTTTTTTTGCTGAAGGTAGATGAGGAAACAAGCCAATGGATTTTTTTTGCATGCATGTTTTAAAAAATGTTTTCAACACTTTAATCAGCAAATTTCAATGAACTTTAAGAGGAAGAAGCTGTATCCATTTTATAGAGATGAAGGGATCCAGACAAAAAACATACATTTGATTTTTAGCCTCTGTTGATTTCACCCTAGCATAATTTATTTAATTAGAAAATATATTTATATGTATGTAACAAATTAATGTCATAGTTATTTTGCATATTCATGGTGAATTACAAAAGCACTCTTATACTAGAACAGTATTTTGAAACTAAGCATCCATAATTACATTACCAGCTGCATTTAACTCTGGAAGGCAGCAGCAATCTTGTCTTTTGCAAACTATTTTTTTTTATTTTTCCTTTACAATAATAGAAAGAACCTTGATACTCCAAAATAGTCCAGACAGTATCCACCACAACCCACTACCCCTAGAGAAAGTGTTGTCAATTGGAAATGCATTCCAACTGTCACAGCTAAGTAATTTCTTAGAGTAAAGGGATTCTGAGTGATTTCATGGTACGAAGAAAGATAATTATTGCAACACAGAAAAATTAAATTGTTAATAGAGGTGTCACAAAATAAATGAAAAATTTCACTATCCACCTCAAAAAATAAAATAATCATGCAAGGGCTACAATGAAACAAAGATCTGTGTACCTCAGCATATAAAGGACTCAGTCTGCCAAGAAAATTTTTTCAGGTCCATATCTTCAGGATTTTTGCAAGCAGAACCCAGGAAACAGCAGTGCTGAGATTTAAATTGGATTTCGAAAGGGCTCTTTTCCCTGTGGCAGACAGTCAGAAATCCTGCTGATGGTACAATTTACAAGAAACAGATGATGTCATTTTGATAAAGCTCTCTTCTGGTTTCACATACCCAAGTGTTTCAGACAAATTCAGACTCTGCCTTCAGTGAAACATCCAAAGAGGTCAAGATCTCAAAGACTGAAGGGAAATAGAAAGACAAGATATGGAAGTACATTATTTTATCAAGTTTGCATTTAAACACCAAACCATGTCTGTGTGTACATTCCGTTGTGTTCAGGAAACTACTTGCATTCTACGTACAGTGAAGTTTCTTGATTCCTGTAAATATAAAAGAGTAGGATTGAAAATAACAAGAACAGACAAAATGCTGCAACTAAAACGATAGTATTTATTTGTTTGTTTTTTAAAAAACATTACTACATTGATAGAATAGTATTTTAAGAGGAAGACCGTAATATATTCATTCAAAACTAGTCTGTTAAGCATATATATTTAAACTCTAATTTTTCATACACATAATGAAATAACATTATATCTTACAAATAGCTACCAAACCTTATCAAAAACTTGTTTAAAAATAACTGCCAAAAATCTCTCTTTAAATGTACAAAACACCTTTGCTGTGCTAAAGATACCTTTCTTAAAAGACAGAAATAACTAAGTCAACAGTTCAGCCCAGAGCAAACCCTACTGAAAGCAGCAGTGACATAAAAACGTATAAGCACTCTACAGATTAAGTACAGCTTTTGTCTCAATGCTCTACATATCTGTATTTGTTTACAAAGTGTTTTATAAAAAAACTCTTACTATTTAACTTAACACCCTTTCCTGTAGAAAAAAAAGGAGTCACTGAAATTATCTGTTTACTAAAATATCTCCTCTGCCTCTGAATGCGAATCTTCTGTCATAATTCAAAGGGAAATTTACCACCCATTTCAATGCAAGCAGGACTGAAAGTTTTCTTCAGCGTATCACTGCATAATCCCTCTTACTTTCAACTGGTTTACCTCTTAGTTTCATAATGCAAAACACTATAAAATATTTAATACATTAACTGAAGAAATCAGAACTTGAGTACTTCAGCTTACAAGGCTTGTGTATGGATTAGTTCACTATAAAACCGAATGTTCAGTTAAACTGAAACCAATTGCAAATAACATCACATGCTTTTTAATCAACACTCCTCTCTGTCCCTTGCTTCTTTTATAGCCCCTTCTGGCATTTCTTTTGGAATGAGCTTTTTAAGAAAGTGCGGTATCCTGGATCATCCACATATTCATTCCTAAAGCGGGAACTCAATACTCTCTGCCTCTTCTTCTCTCCCAAGATGATATCTGCTCCATAAAATGTGTCTTCAAATCTCATATCAGAGGCTGTAGACTAAAAACAGACAATAATGACAGATGTAGCTTCACACACGTCATCATATTCTGACATATTTTAGACAAGCTACATGAAAACTCAGGTACATTTAATAGATCATATGAAGCTAGGCTAAATTTCTGATTATGCAGTTACAACTGTTTTTGTGGAAATATCTAAATATTAAATATATATTTTTAAATGCACATTTAAAACACAATTTTTAGTTTTCCATATTTTGCATGTACTACTGATAATTTAATTCTCTAGGTCTATTATTCATTCTATTCTATTCAATTTGATTCAAGTCTAATCTAGTCTATTTTATTCTATTCCTTATATATATGCGACTAACAAGAGCTGTGAGTTCTGACTTTCTCCCAAAGTCACACAATGGCTATAATTCAAGCTGAAAAACAATAACATGGAAGTGATGCAATTGTTGGGCAGGTTTGGTCTTCACAGCATCTAGAATTATCCACAACTTTGGATACAGGGAACCTTTAACTGCAAGGTATTATGGCATGGACCTCTGAAATGAAACCTGCATACTGCCTAATTTACAAAGTTTACAAGTTCAGCAGCAAACTTAAAACAGTTGGGAATCAACTGAAACAAAGCAGTGGGACAGCAAATAGCAAGGTATTTGGGAAAAGGCAAAACCAGAAAATATTGGACCAACTTTCACTCCTGCAGTTGTGGTAAAGTGCCATGATTGGGAAAAGCATCATTTGACAGGAATTGGTGTATTTTATTTCTAGAGGTGGATAAAATACTGTAAGCTGTCTTTAACTTACACTGTCTTCATCGTGAGGAGGGAAGGAGGTGCTGATCATACCCTGAAGACTAAGCCACATATTTATAGAATTTGAGGCAATAGTAGGAAATCGTGCAAAGGTCTAAACACAGGCCATGATTTGTTTTATTTAGTTGACTAAATGCAAATGCAATTTTTTTCCCCTATGAAGTTAATGGTGTCAAATGCAAAACAAAACCAAAACCAAAAAACACCTACTATAAAAACTCCATTTTAAATAGAGTTGAATAAACACAACTACGTTTGTATTGTTATCCTTTGTGAAATATAACTGTTTACATTCTACAGAACATGCACTTAATTAGAAATACTTTTTTACATTTAGTCTCTACATCAAAAAACAGTAATGGAATGCCTTCTGTGTATAATGAAAAATCCCACTGAATATAACCAGATCATTCATTAACATTTTTCAAGACATCTATCTTAACTCAGGGTGGTCAGGACACTGAGATGTGTGCATTTATCCCAAATACATTGACAAAAAGTGTCTGGGCAAGAATATACGTATCACTGCACCTTCCATTAGAAAGAGCCGTCCTAATCTTACTCTGTTCCTTCAGTAAAACAGGACATACTGCTGGTGAGTCTCAGCAGGTCAACAGCCTCATGTTTTGCTGCCTCTGTTCCTTTCCCAGCTTTACTGTTCCTTTCACACATGGTGCCTACCCTTTCCTTCGACACACTTCTAGCTTCTGAAATACACAAGATCCATGTTGGATTGGTTGCTGACAACTGGATAAAAGGAAATGATGATAATAATGATCATGCCAGCTGCATGTGCCAAGAAGCACAGAAAAGTAAAGGTAGGCTGAAAATTTCTTTATTTACCTCTCCATGCAATGCTGCATTAGTCTGCCAAATTTATCTAGTCTGATGTATGCCTGCAGAATCAATGCTAAACAGTATACCCCTACAACTCCTCACATCCAGATCTCAAGAAACAGCTAATTAATGTCACATAACAGATGTGTGAACAGGTAATGTGTATGTACCTACCTGTAGCAATGAAAAATATACTGTACACTGCTCTCTTCAAAGCTTCACTGAAAGTGTTACTCAAATAAGAGGGATTTTTTTTCAGATCAGTGTATTATTATTTGTTCTCAATTATGACAAGATTTTTGCAACTCCATGCTTTGGTTTTACATGTCAGGAAACCTGACTTTTAGCCCACAATGCAGTTTTGAACATTTCTAGAATAGGACATGGACATGAAAAGAACGTGGTATTCTTCTTACTTGACACAACACTTAGCATTAATGACAAAAATAGGTAACAGCAATCACCTTGTCTCCTCTGACAACTGTATAGCATAACTTTCCCTTTTCTAACATGTCGTGTTCTTTATGAACCTTAACACTTTTTCACATGGCATACATATAAATGACTAGCTGGTGGATGTTACTTGAAACTGCAGGAAACTAAAAAAAGACAGCAAAGATTTAAACAAAAGACCAGCAAAATGCTGATGAGTCCTGCCGGTGACTCTGATTAGTGACTTCTGATCAGCTACTTTGCTTGTTAGAAAAAGCTAATTGCATTTTTATTAAATTCAAGGCTTTTAAAGTGCCAAAGCCCTGAGAACTTGGGAAATTTTTAAAATCATATACATGCTATAAGCATACTGAAAGAACAGAATGACGGGCAACTAAAAAATGTTACTAGCTTGATAACTATTGATCTGACATATGATCTTCCAAGATGCCCCTTTTAGAAGAAAAGAATTATGATTGACATCAGTCCTTGTCTTATTGGAAGAACAACTAACTACTCTCACTTGCAAATGGACACTTGTGCTAATTGTTGTGCTGATCTAGCTAGTCATACTAGGACAGTTTCCAAAAATATTTGTCTGGTTTAAATCAAAAATCCAGAATAAAGGAAAGGATACTGTTACTGGCATTTTGAGCATGTATATATATATATATATACAGTATAAAGTTATTATCAGCAAATACTCACAAAACGTGCTTTTACTCTCTTAGGAAGCTCTTCATCTAGTGTATAAATCTCTTCTCTCTTCATTACTATTTGAGAACCATCTTCAAACTCAACCTAATTTAAAGAAATGAGTATTTAAAAAAAAAAATATTTAACTCTTGCAGAAGTTTCAGGGAATGTCTCCTAACAAAAACATATGTGCAAACACAGAAGACTTATATAAAAATATTTTACTAGCTATTTTAGGAACATAAAATTAGATTAAAACATAAAAAATGTTATTTCTTAGGAACTGCAACACATTCATAAGTTGACAATAGTATCTAAGCAAAGAGACTTGAAAATCAACACTGACATATAAAGTAAAATTTATTAGATTGGGAATGCCAAGGAGTAACAACACAGACAACATTATTTTGTAGGAGTGACATATTAAAATGTCTCCATGTCATTTTTATTTGCCTCTATCTTTTTTCACTTGCTTCTAATAAATCAAAAATTAATCTTAACAACCTGTGCTTCAAGGTTAGGAAGACCATGTCAAAAGAAAGTATGAGTGACAACTAAGGAAATACCAGTTAACAGAATTTTATTGAACCTGATGGAATTTCTTTAAAATGCTCTGTTCAGAAGATGAAAAGTTTTATCATGCTTAGGTTTAGATTTAATCCAACATGAACCCTGTTAGCAGAAAATGAGAAAGGAAATGTAACTAGGTGTTGGGAATATTAAAATGCTGAGGCTTTGAAGCATTTAAGTCTTTTCAGTAGCTGCTGACTTTTCTTTTAATACTTCATCTAACAATTGTGAATTTCAGCTATTATCTAAGACTGCAGTTTTAGTTCTCACAGAAACTATACTTTAAAGTTTGGTATAAACTCAAAAGAAGTCCTATTCCACATTCTTAAGTGACTTAATGAGACCACATAAATTATAACAACAGACTCAGGTTGGAAGAATAAGCCCAAATACTTACACAGGAAAACATTAACTTATCAAATGTATTAACACAGACAAAAATGAAAAATCATATATGTGAACTGGTAAACAGACTGGGTTTTGTATGTTCAAACTGAAACTTGCCAGGACTATATCAGATTAATTGGGAACAGCTGAAAAAATCTGATTTAGTATACCCATTCTCAATAGTCAGTGTACAGGTCTATAAGTTATAAACTTTTTAAAAAAGCATTTTTATAGCAATTTAATAGGGACGCACAGATCTGGAATGCACTTAAAATACACAGAGCACAGATGGACAATAGTGTCACAAAAGTCATCCTTGCTCCTCTCTGTTGCTATTACTAACCCTATAAGTATAACCTGTTAGTGCTATGTTAAAGGAGTTTAAAATCAGTTTTGCTTTAGCTTGTTTAATAAAAATACATAAATTTAAGTATTTTTCCCTAGGATGCAAGAGCAGCCTTTCTGCTACTCCTGCTCCTCATTGCACAACATATTTGACTGTATGTTTTTGCATAATGGAGTTGTCAATAGCGTTTTTTGCATCATTGGTGAAAGAACTGGGCTGGGAATGAACTCTGTCAGTTCTATGAGATTAGAAAACCACCTCCTGAAAGGGCAATCTTTTTGTTTCTACTGGTAGTGTACAGCAGCAAGCAACTGCATTGAACCACAGAACATGGCGTGTTTGCAGTATGAAATACATTGAACATTTACAATGAAGAGTAACTGGAAGTTCTTCAGCTATAATTCAGCATAGCACACTGAAAATAAATTTGCTGTACTGTTAAAGGCAAACACAACAACAAATTCTCTAAGACTAGACTTTAAATGGTATCATGATTCATGCAAAATATAACCTCACCATCTCTAATAGCTCCAAGTTAATCCAGACTTCAGATACTATATTTCAAATCATCAATTTTATCCAGCAAGTTATTTTATTTGGACTTCTGCTACTGTATTGTGTCTGTGTAGTATGTTATTCTCTCCATGAGATTTTCTTTTATCAAGACATCATAAATTATAGGGTCAGATGAATTTGTCAGAAAGCAATTCTAAAAAAGGGAGAATGGATAATGTAATAATCCCAAATGAAGCTCAAAATTAAACAGTGATCATCAATTTCAGAAATTATTAATATATTAAACGTAGATTGCATTAAAAATTTTACTTGAACACCTGCTTCATTTGGCATGTATAACTCTGCTTAAGGATTCTGTAGGGTACTGGGTTGTGAATGTTGATCTGGACGACACGAATTCTGGTGTGCTGTGTCATAGCTCCTGCATACAAAAGTACTGCAATGTTTGGTAGAAATGTCTCATGAACCTGAGGAAAATTCAGGTGAAACAGATGTGCCTTATTGGATCATAATATTAATTTCAGAGTCCTTTTCAGTCCCTCCTTCTGTCATATTGATCATAACAGATTTGGTAAGAGAATCTCAAGTCTGCAACAGAGACCCCACAGCCCTGAAGAATGAAGTATATGTATGCACAGGTCCTAGGAGCTATCAAATAGGATGTGTAGAAGGACCAGAGGAAGAACTACTAATGTGTCTTGAAGTTAACCTTGTCCCCTTCACGTAATAGACTTTCTGTAATCTGTGGCCATGCTGTTCCAGCCTTCTCTCCCACCCATCAGACTGAAACACTTGTTTGTCTCCAAAGTTCTATGAAGTACAACTTGGACTCCCTTTAATCTTTAATCTTTGCTGCCTCCTTGTGATAAGGGTTGTAACAAGGCAGTTTACTGTAATCTCTCATGGCTGCTATGCTGAGGAACTCCAAACCTTACTGAACCTCTGCATACTAATCCATTTTTCCTTAAATTAAAGTGATCTCATCATATTGTCCAAAAGGTCCAAAATAAGACACAGAAATTCATTTGACTAGGTCAAATTCCTTTAAATATGAAAGATAACAACGTTCATCTAATCTACCTCACAGTATTCCTCAGAAGATTAACTGTTTAGAAGATTAAATGATTTGAAGATTAATGTTACTATAGAACAATAATCTTTATATTTTATAAAGAACTTTTCACCTTCAGAATAAAATACAGCTGCTAAACACAAGGGAAGAGGTAAGATTTAGACACTGGCTCAAGGGATTGGGCATCTGAGGACCTGAATTCGATTGCAAGTCATTGGCAAAGTGAGAAGGTCAATGCAGCAAGTCATTTAGCCTCCCTGTGCCTTAATTTATCTACAGATATAATAGTAAATTTGCCATTTTTGTTGAGTAATGTGAGGCCCTCAGATGAAAGCAGTTACATAAGTGAAAATTATTATACATATATAAATGAAACGTACCAAGATTCTCATTCTTTCAGAAGTGGTATTATTATTTTGATTGTTTTATTGCAGTTTCTACCATTCACTTGGGTACTCAAAGCTGCTTTTTTCTCAAAGGTGAGCACATAAAAAACCAACTACCGTGTCTGTGAAATCAGAAGTCAGCTTTTTAGCCTTGCCTTCAGTGTTCGGTTCCCTTTTGCCTTTGCTAAGGATAAAAACACTCCTTAGATTATGTGTTAATTAATTCCGAGATGCCCCAGACAAATGAAAGTTGGGCTGTTTATGATCTTCTTTTTACTGTCCAACCTTCCACCCTTTTACAAAATGCCTAAGGTTCATTGTAGTCACACACCAATACTTAATTTTGTATTATTAACTGTATAATTACCTGACATCAGTCTTAATGTTCTACCTGTTCACCTGAGTTCTTGTGAAATAACCCATTTTCTTGATTTTATAAGAACAGGTGAAACCCCAACTCCTAAAAGAGGGCACAGCACTTGTTAATGGTTTAGACAGCTTCATTTATTAGTTTAAATACATTAGCAGTTACAATAAGAGTCCACCCTCCAGCCTTCTGCAGCTTTGAAGCTGTGCCTGGCCAGTCCAATGCTAGAGTTGAATGAGCCATTTGCAATAAAGATATCTGATAAACAAGAACATGATAAAAAATACAGACACCCACCTGATACATGTGAGCTGTGTTTGTTCCCAGATACTTTGCACCATACCGTTTTCCATCAGGCCACTTCACTTGGACAACCTCTCCCTCTGCAGGTGGGCCCAGCCTTAGGCAATCTCTGCTCTATTTGCAAAGAAGGATGGATTCTCAAATCAGTAAGTGAGCCACTACCCTTTGAAATCAGCAGTAAGATGCTTTTTACAACGTGGTAATTGGAGGAGTTTTATTACCTTATGTGTTTCAAGTTTTATAATCCTGCTAACGGGCTAACAGATGATACTGTTAGCCTTTATGAAAATGAAATACTGACCAAATATTCATTCCCTTTACAGCTTGATGCTGCATTGGTAAGGCAACATATGCAAAAATCAGACAATTGAATTTCCATCACACATTGAAAATAAAGATCACTAAAGTGCAATTGCCTATGTGCAACACTTTCTCTTTTACATATTCAAGTAACTCATGTTTTGTTAACCACAGCACATTTTTGGTAGTTGCTAACTTTGCTGACTGAAACATACCCTGATGGATCAAACTTAAACAGTGAGAATGTCAATGAGTTCTTTGCTTAGTGACGCAAACTCTGAGAGAATCCAAATACTTACAGAGAAGAAGTAGGTTGGTATTTTTCTATTCAGAGGACGAGGCAATTTTTTTCCTGTGTTTCGCCCAAATTTTGCGCCTGACTTTTTGAGCATGCCAGAGCAGCACAGTTTATGCTAGTTGCAACATACCCTTGTTACAGTTTGTTTTGCCCCGCCCCCCCCTCTCCGATTCAGTATGACCTAAATGACTCATTTGCAGAGCACACTGACCATACACCCGTAACAATGGCTGTCCACATCAGGAAATACACAAAGGATGGTGTTGGGTCTGTGCTCACCAGTTTTGGGAAGCTACCTGTGCCAAATACTTACTCCAAAAAATGCATCTATACTTTGTATTGACTACATCACAAGATTTGTCATGTAAATGAGCACTACTTTAGTGGTGTATTTCTTGGGTGACCATGCCACCTGAGCTCACTGCTAAGAAGTCTAGACAGGAAAGAGAAAAAATAATGCCAAGGACTCAGGTACAAGGACTGAGTGACAAGGTCCTGCAGGACCTGGTATTATCTCAGGTTGCTGCAGTACTATTACTGTTTTCAAAATTTACATAGAATAATTTACAAAATCATTGTGTTTTTACTTCAATAGTTCACATCTAACAGAAGCCAAAGATCATCAAAATGTGGGAACTCAAAAGAACTCAAAATGTGGGAGTAAAAATGTACCACGGCGGTCCTTACTGGGACATTATCTTCTTATAACATCATGGTAGCCAAATCCAGGTTTTATAAACGGCTCTTAATCAAACGTATCTTAATTCATGAATTTGATTCAATGCATGAAAAAAGAAGTGAAAAGCTGGATTTTCACAGAAATACATTTTCCTGCATGACAACACTGTCATCCCTCACATGCTGTGCCAAGGGGACCACCCTAAAATACGCCCTGCATGGTTGCCTGGCAAGGATTGCTGTGACAGACACAGAAAGATGTATCCTTTCAATTTTATCATATATTTGGGGTATTAGGTGGCATCAGTGTATGACCTTTCCTGATATTTCCAGGAGGGGGGAAAGGGCAGAGCATGGCTGCCGTCTGCCTTCCAACAGTGGAATAATTGTAAGTTCTCAAGGGACAAGGGTTGCTAAATACTATCACAGCTCTGACTATAAATTAAATGAGACAATATTTTTAACGCTCTCTTCTCAGTGAAGACTGTCAAGATGCTTATTGTCATTACTGTCATATCCCTATACACCAGCTGTAAATAACATATAGTGTGGGTTCAGTCTACATTCAGCTTGTAAACCATGTAAATTTCCCCTACAATTACACAGTATATTTTCTTCTCCACACAAATAGACAAAATCGTGCCTATCTGTACCGAAAAGCATATTCACTTAAGTGTCCAGTTTCACATTCCAGCTGTTTCCACAGCTCAGAGCCCCAGAACCAAGTATGGTCAGCTACAGAAGACTGCTCAGGGATACGCCCGCTTGTGTTTGAGTAACTCCAAGGATGAACCCTTCATCATATCCCTGGGGAACTAGTCCAACACTTGACAAGCCTCACAGTATGTCGTAAGTAAAGAAAATTTCCATGTTAAGGAATTTCCTGTATTTCAGTTGGTACCCATTGTCTTCCATCCTGTAACTCTTCACTGCTGACAAACACATGGCTCAATCTTGTTTACTTCCCCCATCAGGTATTTACACACTGTATAAGACCCCCCTGACTCTACTGTTCTCTAGGCTGAACTGTTCTGGCTTTCTTAGCCTCTCCTCATATGACAGATGTTCCAGTCCCTTCACCACCTTCATATCTTTCACTGTATTTGCTCCTGTATGTCCACATCCTTCCTGTACAAGTAAGCCCATAAATGGACACAGCAATCCAGATACAGTCTCGACAGTGCTATCTTTACAGCCATTCAAAAAAAGTTTCTTCCTGAGAAAAAAACTGTAAATAACCTAATGCTAAAGCTTTTTATTTTATTACAAGTGGTATTTTCCAGGTTTAGAAACATTCATTTTGGAATTCATTATATGTATTGAACTAAAATACTAAGTAATCCATTTGCAATACATGTTGGAAAAATATGCTGAAATACTGGCCTTGTCTCTTATGCTGCCACTGAGGAATTCTGGTGTGCAGCACTATAGATAAAGCAGCTAGTTTTGTTACTTTTCTCTTCTCATATTCCTCTCTTTTTACCGTAGAAACTGAACAATATTAAGGCCAGACAGAGTATTTGCAAGTAGCATATCCTGTTGCAGTGGCAGGGTGGTGACTAGGAACAAATGTGGATCCACACTAAAAAAAAAAAAGAGGAAGTCTGTACCTGTACTTGAAGCCAGGAACTATCAAATGTTGCAAGATTCACACAATTTGAATATAGCCACTGACATGTGAAGAAAATACCTTTATTTTTAAAAACTTGTAAAAAAATACGTTCAAGGGCTTTCTTAAATCAAGGCTAAAACACATAGATACTCTGGTCTAAGATGAACTCATGAACTATTGAAAGCATTATCCAGAACTGTCAGAACAGAGACCCATAATTTCATTTTGACAATGTTTTGACTAGTAATTATGTTATTAATTCTGCTATTACACATTCAACAACTGTTTTGGAAATTACAAGAATTTAAGAGCTTTTGACTTCTTTAATGGTATGAGTTTCAACAATGCCAAGTGCAAGGTCCTGCACTTGGGCCACAACAACCCCATGCATTGCTACAGGCTTGGGGCAGTGTGGCTGGAGAGCTGCCTAGCAGAAAAACACTTGGGGGTTTGGATTGACAAGCGGCTAAATATGAACAAGAAGAGTGCCCAGGTGGCCAAGAAGGCCAATGGCACCCTGGCTTATAGAAGAAATAGTGTGACTAGCAGAAGTAGGAAGGTGATTGTCCCCCTGTACTCATCACTGGTGAGGCCACACCTTACGTACTGAGTCCGGTTTTGGGTCCCCCAATACGAGAGAGATATCGAGGTGCTGGAGTGAGTGCAGAGGAGGGCGACAAAGCTGGTGAAGGACCTGAAGAATAAATCTTATGAAGAGTGATTGAAGGAGCTGGGATTGTTTAGTCTGAGGAAGAGAAGGCTGAAGGGAGACCTCATCACTGTCTATAACTACTTGAATGGAGAGAGGCTGGTGCTGGTTTCTTCTCACGGGTAATTAGCAGTAGAACAAGTGTGAATGGCTTCAAGCTAAAACAGAGCAGATTTAGGCTGAACATTAGGAAAGAATTTTTCACAGAAAGAGTGGTCAAACACTGGAATAGGCTGCCTAGGGAGGTGGTTGAGTCACCAACCCTGAATGTGTTTAAGAGTCATTTAGATGTGGTGTCGGGGGATGTGGTGTAGGGGAAAACTTTGTAGAGTGGGATTGATGGTTGGACTCAATCCCAAGGGTCTTTTACAACCTGAATGATTCTATGATTCTTCTAGGTTTGAGCAAAAGAGCCACAATGAAAACAAATATCTTCAATTAATTCAGAGGAAAGAGAAAACTGTGTTGTAATCCTTGAAGTCAACAACATGGTTAAATTAGCTCATATCTTCAGGCACTAGTTAAAAGAAGTCTGCAAGATAAATTGATACTGTAGTCTTTTATGTCAATATTGTAATAGGAAAGGATGAAATTACTCTATGCGTACAAATATCAACCAATGTTAATGTACAGAGTTTCTGGTCTGACAGAAATCTAGATATAGAGAAAACCTTACAAAGGAAAATATTGGCAGGGCTAAAGTAGAATATTTGAGAATTTAATGAAAAACAAAAAGTTTTCAGTTTGAGAGATTTTTCCTCAGTGAGGAAGGCAGCAGTTGAATCAAAAATACCTGGAGACTACAATACACCATTTAATAACACTTTAAAAAAACCTGTTCAGGTTAAACACATGAGAAAAAAAAAGCTCTCAAAAACATTACTGAATTCTGAACACACAAAACCCCCACCACTTCACTGCTCCATAGTCTAGCAGCAGGAAGAGTTTTTCATTAGCTTCTGCCTTTCAACAGTCAGCTTACAGCTCAATGTTTGATCTTTAAGGAGCTTAAATGGAATCGCATCCTTACAAATCTGATTCAGCCTTTGGTGAATGTGGAACGTGACTGGAGAAGAAGGGACCAATTAACTCCTATAACTTAAAGTAATGGTCATAAAGTTTAAAATTGTTTTTAATATCACAGCAATAAGAAGCTCATTGTATCTCAAGAAGTTGTTTGAAAAGAGGAAAATGTGGCCCATATGGCATCACTTAGAGGAGATATAAAACCAACAGTTACTAGAAAAGAATTCAAATGGAAAAATGCCAATATTTGTCTATTTAAATCAGGTAGCAACTTCATCAGATCACCTGGCTCTTGATAATTGTTTTAATGACGTGCTCCTATCCTGACTCAAAAGAGGATAGAAGAATGTCGTAATGAAGGTCCGCAATTCAATCCCACACTTGATAACCTAGACTAGTACATCCTGTTTTGAAAGCTGCTTTTGTCTCCCACTCATACTTTTGCAGGAGCATTCTGTGGAACTCTACCTATTAGGATGAAGAAAATCAAACTCCATCTTGATCAGACCAGCATTTTTTTCTGTGAGAGATTACTAAACTCAGTTCCCACAGCAGTGGGCTTAATGGGGAAAAAGAGAATGAAACATATCGAAGTGTAAGCTATTTGCAATCCATTATGTAAGAGTCTGAAGATCCTTCTCCATAACTGATTAATATTACCAGAGACCAGATTTACCTGAACACAGCCCTAAAACAAAACCATTCATAGGTATGTGTGTTTGTGTGTATATAT